>JAPYZB010000254.1:0-25268 GCA_030522745.1 Eupelmus kiefferi | reverse complement strand
AAAAATGTTTTATCACAAATCATCCGATTAGACAGGAAAAATTTGTCCGATTTTTGCAAATTTAAAATAATTAAAATTTAAGTATACTAAAGAATTATCTTACAGGTTATCATAAAGTTAAAATAAAGAGCTTGCCATTGAAAAAAAGAAAAGTTAAAAAATGTCATCATATCAAGTTTTGAACATTACTTCAGGGTTGTGTCAGTTATAAAGACCACACAGCACAAGGATAACATTTGTCAGGCACTGTATGTCAAAACCTAATATTTATGAGATATATAAAGTGAACAGTTTTATCTCTATAAGAATATGCCCCTCTTTCCTATCTTTATATATGAGTTTCAATCTCGATACTTAAAATCAAACTATGTTTTGAACATTTACTGTTCCGGTCGTTTTTGAAACTATACGGGCACAAGGTCGGCTCTGGTGGTAAGCTTATACTCTTTATCTTATCTACACCAGGTAAAAATGCTTAAAAATGAAAAATTTATTTATAATTTTATATTTCACGTTTAATTTTATTCTAGTTTTTCTTAAATATTTTATATATTTATTAATGATGAAAAAAATGATAAAATCTAAGAAAAAAATTATATCGATTTCCCATCAATATAATTAACTACATTTTAATCAACTCTATAAAGCTGCAATAAACAACAACATGATACCTTACTTATCATTCTATCTTTTTTTCAAGCAGAGAGAGAGCTTTACCTTCCATTTCCATAAGACTTAGACCTTGCATTAACGACCCTCGGCGAAAAAAATCTAAACACTCTCGATCGCGCGCCTATAAACAACCAAAGCTCCAAGCCACCTCCGCTTAAAAAGAAATAAAATTTCTCCAGCTATGAACATGAAGGCAGAAGCGCCGTATAGAGATATATCAGAGCTAAAAAGAAGCCAAAGAAGAAGCTCGACGCGCAGAGACACATTCAAGGCTCCTCGTCCGGGCCGCGTCCATGTGCCTATAGATGTGTGCGTCGGCAGAAGGCGGCGCGGCGCGGGCGGCAGCAACAGAGAGCAGCAGTAGCAACAACGACAGTGGCAACGGATACGCGTTCGCCAGCAAGTAGCGCGAACTGCACGAACGAGAGAGCTATATATTCTATATATCGCGCGCGCGAAGCGCATAGTTCGCAAGGGAGAGAGAGAGAGAGAGGGACAGGCCGAGAAAGTAGCATATCGCGAGCGAGCAACAAGAAGAGAGAAGCTCGTCTCTGTGTGTGAGTGTTTCTGTAATGCGGCTTGAATGCGATCGCGCGCGCGACGCCGTAGCCGCGAGAAGCAGAGGAGATGATCGCCGCCGCCGACGGGGTTCCGACGATCATGACGGCTCGTCGCGGCTGATTCCGGCCCGCAGCAGCCCGGCGAACCAGCAGGCTACTCCTCTTTGCTAATATAAGAGGGACACACGGGAGTGAGAGACGGACGGACAGACAAAAAAAGAGAGAGAGAGAGGGAGAGAAAGCTGCGGCTGCCCCCGACTGCTACTCCGAAAGTGCCTCCGTAAGGTGTACTTATATACAGTACCCGCACAGCTCGCCGCCCTCCAGTGTTCTCGTCGTTGTGTTGCGCGACTCTCTCGCAGCTAGCGGAGGAACGCGCACCCCCCCGAGAGAAAGAGAGCCACTGCCGCCGCGCTTAGCTTCTCTAGGGTAACATGGCAGCCCACAAGACAAGTGGGCAAAGCGCCCGCAAAAAGGTGCAGGTATGTATATATATGTGCCCTGGGAGAAGCCGGGGTTGCTTCGAGTTTTTCCTCATGTAGAAACTGAGAACGATGAGACTGGGCCGTTTGAGCGGCTGAGCAGAGAGGCTCGTACTTATTCCGGCGTTTTTTTAAGCGGTAGTTTTACATATTTTTGCCCTGCCGCTTTTTAATTCGCTTATGAAATTGCTTATTTATATTTGTGAGTTGCTCCGTTATTAGCATAATCAAATGATTTAATTTCAAATATATTTTTCCTGTGTTATTTTATCGAGTATTAATAGATTCTAACTTTTTCTCAAGGTGTCCATGGTCATAAGAGATGAAAAAGAAAGGAGGCATCGAGCTGGAGTTAATTCGCTCCAATATGATGCAGCACTTCATAGACTTTATTCCGCAGGAAGGGATAGCATAATTAGGATATGGAATTGCAAAAATATGAAGGATCCATATATGGATTCTATGGAACACCACACTGATTGGGTAAACGATATTGTTTTGTGCTGTGGTGGCAAAAATTGTAAGTCTAATTACGTAGTATATTAAACTGATATCATTGAAATACTTATTTATCGTGTACTTAGAAAATACTATTTAAATAAGACTAATTTATAATATTTATTCTTTAGTAATATCAGCCAGTTCAGATACAACAGTGAAAGTATGGAATGCACATAAGGGTTTCTGTATGTCAACGTTAAGGACACATAAAGACTATGTAAAAGCATTAGCATATGCTAAGGATAGAGAACAAGTTGCAAGTGCAGGCTTAGACAAAGCAATCTTTTTGTGGGATGTCAATACATTAACAGCATTAACAGCAAGCAACAATACTGTAACAAGTAAATAATCAATTTTAACATATATGATTTTAAGAAAATAATCTATGATAGATTTTATAATTACTTACATTGAAAAACAAACGATGATAAACACATACATATATTTTATTATTTTATTTTATAAAACAAAATACTTTTTAGCATCTTCACTAACGGGCAATAAAGACTCAATATACAGCTTAGCTATGAATCCACCAGGAACAATCATTGTGAGTGGTAGCACAGAAAAAGTTCTTCGAATATGGGATCCCAGAACTTGTAGTAAATTAATGAAACTCAAAGGTCATCAAGATAATATTAAAGCTTTAGTTTTAAACAGAGATGGTAGTCAGTGTTTGTCAGCTAGTTCAGATGGAACAATTAAACTTTGGTCACTTGGTCAACAACAGTGTGTTCAAACCTATAGGGTACACACTGAAGGAGTTTGGGCCTTATTGGTAACTTTTAAATTGCCTTTTCAACTTATAAAAAATAAATTATTATTTATTTTAAAACTTATCAATATGTATATAATTTTTAGGCAACTGAGAACTTTAGTCACGTAATTTCCGGCGGTAGAGATAAACGGGTTGTAATGACTGAATTAAGAAATGCAGAAAAATTCATTGTAATTTGCGAAGAAAAGGCACCAATTCTGAAAATGGTCATGACTCCAGATCAATCAAGCATTTGGGTAGCTACTAGTGATTCTACAATAAATAATTGGGTACACATATTTTTCAAAGAATTATCAATTATTATTAAAATTAATTTAAAAAATATGTTTTAAATTGACTTTTATATTTTCAGAATATAAGTCAAAAAGATTGGCAATGTGGTGATTATAATTCTGATGCAGTAAGTTTAACAGGTGTAACATCAACTCCTCGAAACACTGAACCAGCACAAAAGATTCTTGGAGGACCAGCTATTAGACAATGCTATGTACTAAATGATAGAAGATACGTTTTAACAAAAGATACTGAAGAAAATGTAGCACTTTATGATGTATTAAAAGCATGTAAAGTAGAAGACTTAGGCCGCGTTGACTTTGATCAAGAAGTAAAAAAACGAAATAAAATGGTTTATGTTCCAAATTGGTTTAATGTTGATCTCAAAACTGGGGTTTGTAGCCTATTGCCTTTTATTTAATTTTTATTAATTATTTCATTTGTAATAATAATCATGTAATTTATTTTAGATGTTAACTATACATTTAGGTCAAGATGAAAATGATTGCTTATCTGCATGGGTTTCTGCAAAAGAAACTGGTTTAGTAGAGGACGATAGCGTAGATCCTAAAGGTATTTTCATTTTTAATGAAATAAAAATAAACTTTATATTACTTAAGTTTAATAAATTAATGTTTTAATTTCAGTAAATTATGGCAACTTACTTTTACAAGCATTACTAGAGCATTGGTGGAGACCTCTTCATGCTGATGATGAAATTGATAGCAATAGTAATGATGGAAATGGTCCAAGGCACACAAGAGGAGGAAACCCTTATTTTTCTGTACCCGGACATACACCTGTTATTTTTAGGTAGAATTTTAATGCATAAAAAATAATTGCAATGTAAAATCAAATTAATATATATTACTGGCTTTACAGTGAAGTTGGAGGTAGAACGTTATATAGATTATTAGTTCGAGATGCTGCAGGAGAGACAGAAGGTGTACTTTTAAATGAAACTGTGCCATCATGGGTTAGGGATATTGTAGTGGACAAAAATTTGCCTAAATTCATCAAAATAACTTTCCATCTTCTTCAACATTCCAGTTCTGGTGCCAAAAGCTTAAAAAAGTGAGAAAATATACTTATAAATACAATTTAAAAATATTTTTAATACACTGAAAATACTTTATAATAAATTTTTAATAGGGATCGTCTAGTTGCCAATGATTTCATTCAAGTTCGAAAAGTTGCTGAACACGTATACGATAAAGTGTTAGGCGCCGGAAGTGATTCTGGTTCAGTTGCTGGTGGTGGAAATACTGTATCTGGAGGTTCACCAGCTGGGGATCGCGCAAATACCGATTCAAATGCTGATAATTCATCACTGGCAGAAGAAAAAGTGGAATTACTTTGTAATGATCAAATTTTAGACCCATCAATGGATTTAAGAACTGTAAGATAATTTATACATAAAATTTTGTAAAATACTTTGATCATAACTATATATTTTAATAATTTTTAGGTCCGACATTTTATATGGAAAAGTTCTGCTGATTTAACTCTTCATTATCGTCCAGTAAAATAGTCAGAATTGGAGATAAAACGTCATACTCCTCTACATTATTCCTGGCTTTGTTGGTGGCCATGGCAAAATAGAAAATTTAATTATGATAAGCAGGAAGAATGAATTAACTTCCGAGCGGCTTATCTACAAATAAAAATTGCCAAACTGGAAAACTTTTGTTATTATGAAGACAAAAGAATAAGTAAATAACATTTAAATTCATACGTTTTAGTAAATGAGAGTTCAGCCGAATAAAAATTTAAATTAATATCTCATGAAATGTTGCATGGCAATATTCAAATTATCGAGAAAAGGTACAAATAAATTTCTCGATATAAGCCTAATTTTCATATACTAAAACTATAGCTTACGTTCTTTGACAATTGATTTTTCCGAATGTAAATAGTAAATTGTTGTTTGTTGCCATCGTCCATTTGTTGTCTTCCAAAGTGAGTGAAGATGAAGCACAAATACAAGAGAAATGGTGAACTAGAAACAGCGCGCAAAGATAATGTTTTTTCTTTGGTTTTTTGCGTAAATTTTAACATCTAGCTGATATCTTTACAAATAGTGGCAGTAGAAATCGGATGAAATGTTTGAAAAATCTACGAAATGTTTATGACGTTAAAGCCTACAACTGAAACTCGGAGATTCCACAATTGCCTTTTCTTGCCGTATAAGGTTATTATAAAGTGTCTAAAAATTGACACATACGTGGAAAAATGTCAATTTGTCATTAAGCAAACCGTGTTTTAACAGCCAAACTGAGAATTGCATTCATTTCCTATCATATGATGATAGGAAACAATAAAAGTATACCTAAAGCCTCCTTAAAATAAATAAAGATTACAGCGTTAAATGTTCCAATAAAATTTTAGTAAAAACAAGGCAAAAAGTATAAATTAAAAAGTGTATGTAACTATATGATCTTACCCATTAGAATGTGTGACATGTACATAAATATGATATTTCTTATTGCTCTAACGTAGAAAATTCTGTCATTATGAATTGTTTGTTCTCATGAAACTTGAAGGCTAATGTTTTAATTTTAAAAAAGATGAAATTTGATAATGCTTTTTGCCAAAGTATCGTTGCAGCGTTGAGAACAATAAAAACTTCTATCAGTTCTCAAATCTATCAATAAAAGCGAAAAAATCGCTAACAAAAGTAATAATATTTATTGTTAGTTAAGTTTGACTCTTAGCATTGTATATCACAGTTATATTAAATATGAACATTTGTTGCAAAAAGAAACTTGTCAAACAACATTATTACTTTGTACTCAGAAATATAGTTATCCCAAGTGTCGTTGTTTTTCACCATTAACAAAAATTTTGAATGTGCCTAATTAATAGAACTATTCATTTTAAACCATTCCAGTACGCCATTTAATTAATGTATTTATGTAGTCTTTTACAATCCTTATACTAAATTATTTAAAATTTGATTCCTCTATAGTTATGGTATTTATAGAATAATTAATTTCTACGACAATTGCATATTTTTCTAACATATTCCTGTATGTAAATCATAACTTTTTGTGTAAGGTGAAGAATGCACATTATGCATATTTAATGCTAATTGGATGTTCAAATACGGCTTGTAATCAAGATTTCATGAGTTTGATCATGTGTACATTTTTTTCTTTTATCAGCATTAAAATCCTAAAAGAAACGGCGATTTATAATACTTGTAAATGTCATATGTATTATTAGAAGACAGTGCCAAATTTTGAATTGACACTATTCGTACGCGCACTTTTGACTATAGAAAAACTCACTTTGTATGCGATGCACTATATATATATATAAAAAAAAAATTGATTTTTATGCTCGAAACAGTTTTTGAGCCAAATACTAAACTGTTTTTTGTTAAACTCAAAATGTAAATATAAAAAACATCTTTTTTCAAAATGTGTGAATTATGTGTAATAACAAAAATATTATAAAAATCCTTCAATCATACACTCAAACTATTTTGTATTAAAAGTAAAAATACTAAAAAACTTAAAAAAAAGAACTGATTAATCTAGTCAAATTTTTTAAAATTTAGTTTTAAATTGTTTACAATCAAAGTTTGAAAAAAGATGTTTATTATTTTTACTTTGAAATTTTTAAATATAATTGAATTTGTAGGCGGAATGAACCTTTTCTTTTTTTATAAAAAAACAAAAGTCATTCATGAAAAAATTATAACTCATTATCGCTCATTGCTATATGTACACTGTCATGATACCACTTTGGGATATTGTACATTATCATTATTATTTTTACTATTATCATTATTAAACGACAACTATTTAAGTAAACTGAATTCTTTAATTTTTTATTTATTTAAACAAATTCTTTAAGTATAATATCTACAGCTTGTGTAAAAGAGTCACATACTTTTGTAGGAGTTGGTTCGATAGTTTTTTCATCTCCTGAACGATATTTACCAGTTTTTACTAAAAATCCTTTTATACCAACATTTTGTGCACCAGCAATGTCATCCTTCACATCCTAAAAGAATTTAATTTCAATATTTTTATTAATTTTTCTCTATACTTGTAATTTATTTTAAAAATATAGATTTTTACTTGGTAAATGTAAAATGTTATTATTTTTAGACTTTAATTTTAAATTTCAATTCCCAATAAATATTATTTTTATATTAAAATTCTAAAATTAATTATTTTATTATTAATCGTTACATTTTAGTGTAGCAAGAAAAAAATTAGAAGTCGCAATAAAACGAGAATGAAAGAATTCACAAAAAAACATGCTAACATAATTTCTCATTTCTTTATACGTATTTCCAACAGCGATAGAAATATGGCCATTATTAATATTATTATTATTTCGTAGTCAAATAAAATTTTCTTATTTGGATCGTTTAAAATTTTGATTTACTACAAAAATCTACTCACGAATTAGTGATTTTACTTAGAAAATTGTTTTTTCTGTACATATTTGTAAATAATAAAAAAAAACTGATTTGGAACAACGGCGCGATCGCTATTTCTAAGACCGAACATAATTTATGTTAATAAATTATGTTACTATGAACAATATTTATGATATTAGTAATGGCCATATTTCCGAAAAAATCTTATTAACCAATTTTAAAAATAAATTAAAAAACTTACATCGCCTATCATTATTGCTTCCTCTGGAAGAATATCACCAAGAGCGGCCTTAAAAAATCCAGCTGTTGGTTTACCAACTACTTCAGCTTTAACATTAGAAGCATACTCTAGTCCTTTAACAAATGCACCTGGTCCTAAAGCTAAGCCATCTGGTCTTTTATAATAACGTCCTTCATGAATGGCTATTAAAGGAGCTCCGTCCAATAAAAGTCTGTAAGAATTATCGGTTTAATTTTTATATATAAAAAATTATTTTTATTAATTTTATAAAAATTTATCTTTTTAATGAAACAGTATATACATTATTGATGCTAACAGTACCTAAAAGCCACATTCAAATCTTTATAGTTAAATTTATCTGGTGCTAATCCAACCAGGACAGCATTAGGTGAAGCACTTGAGTCAATTAAATCTTCAAAATCTTCCACTGCTGCATTATCAATCATGAGAAGTGGATTAAGTTTGCGATTTTTTATTACTTCCCGAGCAGCAGCAAGGGAACTAAATATCTCTTCCTTTTTTATATCAAATCCAAGTCTTGTCAATCGATTGTGAAGTACATTTTTCGATTCTTTAGTAGTATTTGTTACAAATTTTATACAAGCATTTGTATTTCTAAGCCTAAAATAAGTAATAATATATATACCAATATCTTATAGATTTGTGCGACAATTTATTCACGGGTGTTTTTTTAACATACAGGGTAGAAAATTTAAAGAAAAAAAGAAGAAACTAATTTATATAAGAAAATCGGGAATGCGAGTATGACCGTTTACATACAAGGTGTTTCATTTTAATCCATCCACGCACTATCCGATTCCGGAGTCAAAATTGGGGGTTTACATTTAACATTTTGTAGTTGACCTTGATATATCCTTGAAAATAAATTGTAAGGTCAAAGTCAAGGTCACCATTGTTAGTCCCCCGTTGTACCCTTTAACTTTTGTAGAGATCATTTTTTTGTATCGCTCATTTTCACAAAGTTATTCGCGTGGATGTATTAAATGAAACACCCTGTATACTCTTAAAAACTATCGATTAGAACAGATTGAAAAAAAATTATTATTGAATTAAATTTAATTTATTGTGAGGATGAATGAGTTCGTCTCACGATCTTTTCGTTTTGTTTTTTTCTTTGGCACTTTATTCAAGTTATGCCGATGTCTCGGTCATTTGCCATGCAAAAGCCTGCTGACCCTTATCAAGGCAAACATTATAACATATTTTTTATTTTTAAATTATCTAAACACTTTTAATTGACATTATTCTCATTATATTTTTAATAATAAACTTACGCTAATTGTAGACTATGATTACGCATTAAAAAAACTTCACTTTCATTCATATCCCATTTTAAACTTCACTTTCATTCATCCCCACAATTATTAATATCCGATCAGAAGTATTATCTTAAATTTAGTTTAAATTCAGTTTAATCATGGAATTTTCGGAACTTTTAATTTAATTGTTTTAAACATTTATTTCGGCAGGATAATACCTTTGTAAGTCAGATTTACGATGCTCACAATAAACAAATAATTTGAATCTATAGCGGTAAAAAATTCAGAGCATGCGCGGTGTTCCGATTGAAAAATGAATTAGTACTTGACAGCTTATACTAAATTAAAATACCTTTGAAGAGCTTCAACTGCTCCAGGGATCACGGTGTCGTCTATGTGTAAAGTACCGCTAAGATCAATGAGTATTGACTTAATATTTCTAGACATTTTGGTCACCTTATTTTCATAGATTGAAAAGTTTTAACAAATGCAGATCGACACTACAAAGACAACTACTTTGCCATCTCTATAGTCTTGTTCGTTTTCAGTGGAAATTACTAGAAATTACTGACGATGACGGTACTGTAAATTGTGATATTGTAGGGTCACTAAATCACAAATCATTTTGAATTCACTTGAATTTCTAAAATCAACCTTGATTTTTAGTACTTATACAATGTTTATGCATGACTTTTTTCAGAAATTTACACCGTTTTTGCCATTTATTAACAGCATTTTTTCCTCTAAAATTATCAGAACTATCAAAAAATTTAAGGAATTAAAGTACTAAATAAAAGTTCATTAAATTCGATTAAAAATGGATTTTTAACCAATTTCAAACCGGGTTTGCCCTCCAAAATAATATGACTTACAAGGAGAGTGTCTCAGATGCGGGTCATGCATTGACCTGAAACTTTTACAGGGTCTTCTTTGGACAAAATATTGAGACCTGTGTCTCAGGGTTTCTTTGAATAGGTCTTAAAACTCGAGTTATAAATTATTTTAGTATTATAATCTAGTATTTTTTCAAAAATAGCTTACACGCAAAACTGTAATAATTTGGTTTGCATGAGCCTTATTTAATGTTCCAGAAAAGAAAATAAAACTAGACAAAATCATCTATAATTTGCTTTTTACGGAATAAAAAAATATTAATTTGGTCGAAAGTTATGAAAGTTTGAATTCTAACTACAAAGAAACATCTACGTTTGGACCTGCTAATGTTTACAATTTCACGGTGTAGTGCAAGGGCTTAAATTTAAACTACCAAAAAAGCAAAAAGCAAAAAAATACAAAGTTAGGCATAAATTTATCGAAATTAAATAAATATTGTTAAATATCAAGAAATGATTTACGAACAATAAATTCAATCTTCTTAAAATATTGTTAAAGTTTTAAACAAAAATAATTTAAAAAATCGCTCCTAATTCATTGATACTTTCCTTAAACTTAATATAAGGGTTGTATAAAAGTAAGTATTTTAAATAAAAATTATCATTAATATTGTTCAATAAAAACATATTTTATTAAATTAAATTACAATTATCAGCGACCAAACAATTCGGTGACATGAAATTCTTCTACATAAAAAATAAGACAAATTATGCAAAATCAAGGTTGTTTATTATTCTTCCTTGTATGACCACAACCAATATGTAATATTTCAAAACAAATTAATAGTACATAATGCATCAAGGGAATTAAGTAGCATATTATTCCCGACGGTGGTTTGTTGTCCAAGTCCAAATTGTCCAAGCGAAACAAGGGCAGTAATCACTCGAGGGAATAATCGATTTTACGTTGGGGATGCATATACTTTATTCCCACCTATTAACTATGGCCACGTATTTGTTTTGAAAAGTGCGCGGACTTTTTTCCAATAAAAATGAAAATAATGGTCTAGGCGGGAAATAATGTTCCATTAGGAGACGATCGAGGAGGGAAATAGGGCCCCGTTTCGGAAATAAAATACCACTTTATGCGCGCTTTTTTCGGATAAATAAGTAGTCATTATCGGGAAGGTAGGAATAATAGTAAATTATGTATGTACCAAGGGAATAAAGTCGCTTATTGTTCCCACTGGTTTACTTCTCAAGCGTAGCGAGAAAGATAAAATAACTATAATATTTAATTAGTACATTATGCAACAAGGGAATAAAGTCGAGGATTATTCCCGCGGGTGAGTTTACTGCTTGAGCGAAGCGAGGGTAGTAAACACCCGAGGGAATCATCGACTTTATTCTCATGTTGCATATAATGTTTTATTTCCGACTCATCTGTAAAGCAACATTTTTAATTTAAAAAGTAAAATTGCATGAAAATCATATATTTTTTTTTATTTTATGATCTTAAATATTAAATTTAAAATTTGCAAAGTACTTTATTCCCCGCTAACAGGGAATAAAGTAAATTTGAGGGAAAACGGTTTTATAGGGAATCAAATACTACTTTCGACCCGCTTTTTGGGCCAATAAAGTGGCATTTACAGGTGGGTCAAGAATAAATAAAGCTGATAAATCTAATGAACAAAAATTATAATCTTTAGATCAATAATAGTAAAATATACATACTAATAAATAAAATGCCTTAGGAAGAAAAAAAATATCAAATTTTGGTATTTGAGCAAAAAGTTCATATTTGGCGCCATTTCTTCTGATCTCCCACTCCGTCGCTGGTCACACAGCAGACTCACACACTACAATCACACACTCACACAGCTCATATCGACTTTCGCCCGACACAATGATCCACTTCTGCTTCGCTATCGTTTCGACAGCTGATCTTTGTTTATCTCATACAGAACAGACAGGAAAAATGTTTACAAATTGAGAGTCGCAGAGTCAGTGGAACACGCGCTCTGTTTTCCAGCGCGCAACTCAACAATACGGAACCAATCCGCGCTGGATAAAAAGATCCCTCACTTCTTTGTCTCTCTATCTCTTTTGCACTGGGAATATATATCTGGCCTTTGTGTCGTGTGTCGTGTGTCGGGCATAGCGTAGAGAGCAGTAGAGGACAGCCGCAGTCACCAGAGCGAGAGAGAGGAACGAAACTACTTTAATGAATGGGCGGCGATCGCCTGGTGGATGGTGACTAACCTCTGAAACGCGCGTCGCAAAACCAGATGTGCAGCTGCTGCTCCTGGCCGCTGATCCATCGCCGTCATCATCGTCAGCGGATTTTAAGGAGGATAGCCGCGCAGCGCTGCTCATCGCCGAGCGCAAAATGCGTTTTTGCTTCGGCGGCAACGTGACAACCGTCAACGAGCCTTCGGCCGCCCGAGACAACAGCCGCCACGACTCCCCGGAGTACTCCTGAGGGCAAGCCCCGGCCCTTGGCTACTTACCTCTCACGGATCGCACAACTTCCACGGGTCTCGCTCATAATCGCCAGCAAGCCGATCGCAAAAGATTGTAAATCGCCAAGTTTAGATTTTTATTGTTGATTTTGTAACGATCTTTGTAGTAGTTAATTTTTTAATTACCTATCAGCATTTGCAATAGCAGAGAAACAGTTACTTTTTCAGTGATTTTCCGATCTTGAGGAGTAACGTCATTGTAGTAACAGGTGTTTGTTTGACTGCAGTGTTGAGCTGTTATTATTGGCTAAATTCCAATATAAAATCTAATTTTTTAAGAAATTGTTTCTAGTATATAGACTTAAGAATTGACAAGCATCCAGATTAAAATTTAAATTTTATGCTTAGCTTGACTTTTAGTTGACTTTTGATTAGAATCTAAATTTTTATGAAAAAATGTAAGATTTTATCATTTCTTAAAAACTTTTAAAGTAATTATGCAGATTTTTAAACATTCTTAAAATGAATTTTCTAAAAACAGTTTAATTATTCTAATCTAATTATAATTTCTCCAGCAAAATGGCTCGCATCATATCAATCAATACAGAACCATTATTGAACGAAGAAGATGAGACTGAGTCTGATAATTACATAGATTCAGAACCAGATGATCCAAGCATTGTTTATTCTCATGAAGAACCATTTATAAAACATGAAATTCCTATTGATAGGTAAGAGTTAATTTAAATTAATTTAAATTTGAATAAAATATTATCTAATAAAACATAAAATAATTTTGTCGCTATTATATGCATTTTTAGATACAATTTAGCATACATGGTTTTTATCTTACTAGGCATAAATACTTTAATTCCATGGACATTTTTTATCACAGCAGATGACGTAAGTTTTTTATTCAATAAAAATATTTATCAAAATTGTTTCACATTACTATTTATGAGTTATTATTACTTATCTTTCTAGTATTGGATGTACAAATTTCGAGAAATCAATGCAAATGAATCACATAAAGTAAATTTTAGTCATATAGAAAATTCAGGAAACAGAACAGATCTACAAGCTAGTTTTACTTCCTACATAAGTATAGCAAGTGCTATTCCAAATACAATATTTTTAATAATTAATACATTTATTAGTAAAAGGTAACTTTATTCCATTTTTTGCAAACAAATTTCTCTATCTAAATAATGTCTGTTTAAATTTTATTTTAGAATATCATTGAGTACAAGAATGATTGGATCTCAGTGCCTAGTTTTAGTAGTATTTATTTTGACAACATCTTTCGCTAGAGTTAATACAGACAAGTGTGAGTAATTTGATTTAATTTCTGTTTCTTTACTTCTATTCAATTTTTTTATATTTCTTCCTACCTTTTTAATGAATTATAATATTTTAGATCAAAATGCTTTCCTGATTATTACATTGACAAGTGTAGCTGTTGTAAATGGTATGAGTAAAGCTTTAAGTTTTTCATAAAATAAAACAAAATAAAAAATTTAGATAAGTTAATTTTTAGCTGCAAGTGCGATTTTTGGAGGAAGTTTAATGGGTATAGTTGGGAAATTTTCTTCAAAGTACATAACAGCCATGTCTGCTGGGCAAGCATTGGGTGGAATATTTACTGCCTTGACTGAAATATTATCATTGTGGATTGGTGCTAGCCCTGTAATATCAGGATTACTGTACTTTAGCATAGGTGATATAGTCTTGTTGTTATCATTGATTGCATATGTAATATTGGAAAGAGAGGTGAGTAATAACAAGATTTAATGCAAAAATTTAAATATTCAATGAACTATTAATAATGAGCTATTAAAAATGTAAATTAAATGTAAATTTAAAATTAATTTGTTCAGGTATTTTTTAAACATCATGTAATCATTAAAACTCAAGACCCAAATGAACCAACATTAATTATTAATGATGAAATAAACTTTTCTGGAGAGCATATTTCTTATTCAAGAATTTTGAAAAGAACATGGCCATATGGGTTTAGTACATTTTTAACATTTTTTATAACAATGACAGTTTATCCATCTGTAACAGTTTTAATAGAAAGTCAAGGAAAAGGACACGGACATGCATGGAATGGTGAATATATTAATTTTAAACATGCAAAAAAAAATAAAGTTTCATAAAAAAAATTTTTATTTATTTTAGATGTTTACTTCGTACCAGTTGTTACATATTTGATATTCAGTTGTGGTGATTATGTAGGTAGAATTTTGTCAGGATTTTTGATGTGGGTATGTTAAGGCAAATTATTATATTTTTATTTAATACGTATTATTGATAATTTTTATTTTATTGTCATTATTATTTTCAGCCAAAAAAGAAACCTTGGGTTGTGGTACTCCTAAGCCTTATGAGAGCAGCCTTTATACCCTTATTTTTACTGTGTAATGCTCAACCTCGCCATCATTTGCCTGTGTACTTCCATGATGATACTTTTTATATAATAATTACAATTTTATTTGCCATAAGCAATGGATATCTTTGTAATATTGCATTTATACTTGCACCTTCGTAAGTAGCAGTAATAATATATGCAGTCCATTTAAAAAGATATTAAATTAACAATTTTTTCTCTTTTAGAGTTGTTGATTCAAAAGAAAAAGAGATAGCATGTGCAATGTTAGGTGCTTTTCTAGGAATTGGAGTGTCTGCTGGATCACCTATTAGTCTTCTTATGGTTAAAATTTTATAAATTTCGCTTTTTTTTTTTACTTAAAAACTTTTCACTGCCAAAAGATTTAGTGATTTGTCTGAAATTTCTTTGGGCCAAAGGAATGGTTTACTAAATTTATAATAGTGAAAAGTTATTTTCTTACATAGCAGAACAAGATTAAGCAAAACCTGAAGATTTTAATTTAATTATGATAAAGAGAATGTTATTGTGATTTGACGAGTTTAAAGAAGGAGTACAAATTTTATTTATAGTTGCTATTTTTATTTGATATACTTTATTATATGTGTAAGAATTACCGTGATATGAGTTTTAGACAATTTAAAATTTTTGTACATATGCAATATAATTTTTATTCACGCGAATGTTATATTTTACTCTTGATAATATCGCACAACTATTGTTTGTATATATGTGTAATTAAAGAAAACTAAAACTAGTACAAAATGAAATATCTTGTTCTACAAAATAACATTGGAAAAAAAGATAAACTTATGTATATTAAACAAAATTTATTTTGAAACTGTACTCCAATTTGTAAAAAAATGAATTTTATTTTTATTAAAATAAAAATATATTATTATTATGAATATATATTATCACTAAAGATGCAAAATTACGTTTTATGTAAAAACTGAATTATATTTGTAACCCTTACAAAATTTGTATTTATATCTTATATATAAAAAATGACGCTAAAAATTTTAAAGTAGTAACTTAATTTGATATTTTAAATACACATCTATTTATGGATAAGAAAGAAAAAAAATATTTAGTGTCATTACAATTGCTTTCCAAAATAATATTTAGGATATAAGTATCTGAGGTTTTAAAAAAGTGTTTGTTTATGCTGTATTTTTTTAGAAATTAAATTATTTAACAAATTTTCTTTTACATTTCGAAAATGGTACCATTAATTTTTCTAAAAATTCAACTAAATATTGTTAAACTATAGCTTATTTTATAAATAAATCTGAAGATAACAAAAAAATAACTAATAAAAAATATGTAGAGAAATTACACATTTTGTTTTCAATTTACACAATGTGTTTTTTTTTGCATATGATTTTTTTACTCAAATATAAATCAATTATTTTTCTATCTGACGATATATTTATATTATATAAATAAGAATTAAACGTTGTGCGATGTTTGTAATAAAATACTGATACAATTTATTGTTTTAAAAATGAATCTTTTATATAAATTTACTAGTACATATAAATAAATAAATAATTTTTATTTACAATTACATTTTATAAAAAGAATAAAATTTTAATTTTTTGTTTCAATTAATCTATACATTCTGTTACTAAGAATACCGTGAATGTAAATGTACATTAAATTTATGTTCCTTGATACATAAATCTGTGTCCATTAAAAAATTAAAAACAAATAAATTTAATGTTTTTCTTCAAACAGTTTTCCGTCTTGTCCAAAAAAACATTAAAAACATTTTCACTATTGAAGTGCACAAGAATTTCATGATCTAGCTTGTCGTTCTTTATCAGTCAATGGTACATACACAACTCCCATTAAAGACTTTTGAATAATTTTACCATCCATTGTTTTATCTATTTGAAATAGTGTTTGATCACAGTTTTTCTTTCCAATTGGTACTATCATTCGACCACCAGGAGCCAATTGATCAATGAGCTGTAATATATTATTATTAATTATAAATGATTATAATAATGAAACTATTTAAACAATAAAATTTTTCACATGTTAAAATTAGTTATAATTCTTAAGATAAAACAGTCTATTGGACTTTATTAATTTAAATTGGAAATTAAAGTAGTTTGGAAAATTTTTCTTTATATTAATGTTATGCCTTTAAATGTCTTATATTAATTTTTTAAATAAATAATAGTTACTGAGAAATTTTTTTTACTATATATGTTATTTTTTAAAATTAAAAGTCTCAACCATCACAAAATTACAGGCTCAATTAATCTGTATCTTCAAGATGTCTGTATTTGCAAAATGTCAAACTAATTTACTTCCAAGTTAATTTAATTCCAGTTTAAGATATATCTTGTCATTCAATTTTTTTTTACTTTACAGTATAATTATATACATATAAACTTTGGATAATTTCAAAATTTCGACAATAAATTAATCTGACATTAGCAAACTTTTTCTACATAAAAATTAAATATTTTAATTTATATTGTCTTAATTTTATGAATAAATTTGGATAACTCGATGATTTAAACTGTCTTTACAATCTTCATTGTTTAGACTTCAGTTCATGTAACGGCTTGCTGCCCAGTTTCTTTTAAATTTTAAGAATTAAGATATCTTATTAAAAACTGATTAAAAAAACATTAATTAATTTGTTAAAATAAAAAGTAATAGTTATTATAAAAATGCACTTCAATAAAAGAAAATTTTACACAGAATTTACTTACTATTTCTGGGGTATCTGCAGCTGCAGCTCCTACATGAATGGCATCAAATGGTGCTCTTGGTGGATAACCCAATCTTCCATCACCAACTGAAAATATCATAAATTGATTTAAATTGTGAAACGATTTTAGAAAGATATTCAAAGAAATTCAAACATAAAATTTAAACATAAACTGCACTGAAATAAATGTATACAAAATTTTAACTTACCAACTAATTCTATATTTCCATTCTTTAACAGTTCAGGATGATCACTCTCAATATTATGTCTAGCTTTTTCTTGAAGTTGTGGCATATGTTCTATACCTACTGCAACTCCATTTGGACCTAGCATTAAAGCCATACACGTTGTTAAGTATCCAGAACCTGAACCAACATCCAATGCCCTCCCCCCATCACGCAGCTTATCTGAGAGAAATTCCAATGCATATCCATGCTGCAAAAGTAATTTTTGTTTTTTTTCCTTGATATTTTAATTTAAAAATTATAAAATAAAGTTACATTTTGTAAATAAAAATAATTTACTCAAATAAACAATGTATTAATACTAAAAAAAAATATTTTAAAATTTGAAATTCAAAAATAAAAGTTATTGTAAAATTATAATTACCATATGGGGTGCACTTATAGTTGCACCAAATCCAATACCTTGAGGTGAGTCTATGTAGGCATCATTAGTATTTGTATATTTTCCTCTGTCTACTTGACACATTGTTTCGAAGACTTTATCTGATTTAATTATTCCAGATCCTATAAAAATGTAAAATTTACTATTTGTAATATATGTTATTATTTAATACATAAATACAAGAAAGTTTGAATGTAAAAACAATTTTTATAAACTATTTGCTTTATAGTTATTAATCTAAGAAAAAAATAGGTATATTTTAAATACTAATTATTAAAAATATGAACAAATTTTAATAAAATTTATATTATATTTATAATCTGAAGAGAATAACCTCAAAACTTACGTTTTAGATGTTGGACCAAATCTAAATTTCCTCGACCGTGAAATCGACCAAATGGATACATGTCGAAAGCGTAATTGCTAACTATCGAACCAAAAATAAATAGTAAAATCCACTTCACATTTCGTAATTTAACTTTTTCTATTAATATTGTTGCCTCCCTTGATAGAAGTGGAGTTTGGGATATATATGCGTAAGTTCTTTTGAGAAATTTCATGCAATAAGAAACGTAACAATATAAGTATATACGTTTGTAAATCAACCAGTAACAGATTCTATAATACTAACAATTACTTTACAATTGTCAAGTAAATTAAATTCACTGCATAGAATGAAACTAAAAATTTTTAAACCAAATTAAAGCGTTTAAGTACTTGTTCTGATATTGTTTTGAGCAACTGGTGTATGCGACTGCGAATGTTTTATTGCTATTTCTGGTGTGCGGCGCGGATATATACATGCTGAGGTGAGGGCAGTTCCGTAGTGGGGAATATCGGAATAGAAAGTGGGAACTGGGAATGTCACTAATTTTGTCACAACACTGTCACCAGCCTCGAATATAAGTAGTGAATAGTGCATAGTTGTGTAGTATGTACAGTGGATATTCCCATATATAGGTATAAGTCAGTAATACTAAATTATAAGTATTAAATCAATTTACTAATTGATGTTAATTAGTAATAACGAAGATGATTATATAAAAAGTTCCTTTTTAGATAAACGTCATTGTCTGTTTCTATTCTATATTTTTTATTAACAGAACATTTTGAAAGAAATAACAATATACAGCATGCTATTGTTTTATTTATTAAAACATAAAAAGTTTAAATAAAAAAAGGAAGAACCTATAGAACCACTTATATATTTTGAAACAGTTCAACTTATAAAATCAAATAAAATAACAGTATATCTTTAAATTAATAATTTATTCTATTAATTTTACCTAATTTCCAAACTACTAATGCTTTATACTCTATTCGAATTTAACAAATTGTAACGAATTCAATTCATTTCAATATACTTTCTTTTAATAAAGTATAAGAACGAATTAAAAAATGATATTTAATACGATCGAATAATTTACTTTCCAAACGGATTCGGTTAAATGCATAAAGAGTAGAATTCTGGAAAATGAAAATGATTTTTTCAATTAAAGTAGAATTTTATAAAATAAGTTAAATTAAAAAATTTAAAAACTATTTTAACTTTATATTTGATTAAAAGTTTAATAAATATCCATTATTAACTAATAAGTAAATATCAACTAAAATTAAATTAAAATTCGAACTATTTAGAAGAATATGGAGATGCTCGAAAAAATTTTATTACTTAGCAATTTTATTTTTAATAGTTCGATTATTCCGAGTGTGGCTCGAATTTTTTGTGTGCACACTAAAAGTAGAGTACCTACTTAATTAAATTTTGGTAAAAAAATTCGGCTTAATTCAACTCTTTCTTTTCAAGCCTTAGCATATATCTATTTCAAATAAATTATTTTAACCCTTAAAGGGCCGGGATTTGAGATGTCAGTATCTCCATAGAAATGAGGGAAAAAGTCCCCCGCTTTTGATCAAACTATTGCCAAATCTAGGCGAGCTATTGGTATGACGCCTCAAGGGGTCATTCCGGCTCTCTAAGGGTTAATATTTGATCAGAATGTGCTTGGAAAGAAAAATTAGTTGCGTTAATAATAATTAAAACTTTGTTTTATCAGTAAATTATTCGTTTACAAATGATAAGTATCTTACTAAGTCAGATAATTTAAAGAATTTATTCTTAATCTTTTTTTTAATGTCTTCAGCATTCCCTTGAAATTACAATTTATTAAGAGCAATGGATATCCAATACTTTAGACTATACTAAAATATTTTTTTTAAAAAAAAATCGATTATTTTGAAAAGTGCAAAACTCCATTTTTATCTTAAAAAATCCACCCCAACTACACTAAAGATATTATCTTATTGCGGATTATTACGTTTACGTCTTCTTATATAAAACTATTTTTATAAATATATATAGTAATATTAATAGTACATTACGTAATTTTCAAAGATTAAGTATTTCCGCAGGTGGATTTTCTGCCCGAGCGAAGCGAAATCAGCATCAGTACAATCGATAACTTATAACTTATATATTATTCCTTTATATATAAAATTAAAAATTAAAATTTTAATAAAAATTTTTAGCGATAGCATATGTTGCATGTAACGTTAAAATTAAACAAAACGCTAAATTACTATGCTGTAGGTATGTTTCTTTAAATGGCACAAACTTCTTTGCTTGTTTTTCTCTTAATTCTTCTCTGAACTTGTTTAACTTCAATTCCAATTCTTCGTTTGCTTGCTCGCAAATAATTGCCTTCTCTTTTACTATTTTTTCATCATATCTTATTTCAATTATTCTTATTTCTTCTGCAATTAGTGCAATAATATTTTCTATATCCTCCAAGCGCTGATCCTGTTTATCATTTTTATGCTTTAGTTGATCATCTATTCCTTTTACTCTTAATATTTTTTTATCAAGTTTTTTTCCTAAAATATGAATGTCTTTTTCCAAAGACGCTATTTTATTTTCAATTCTTTCTGTCCATTTTTCTATGTTCGATTTAAATTCATTATTATCTAGTTTAGTTTCAAATAACTCATTAATTTCTGCTTCGGTTTTCGAAAACTTCGGTAATATTTGTTTTATTTTATTTTCTAAATCAGTAATTCTAGGTTCTATTTGACTATATTTAGGATCTGTTTCGTCTTTCATAATTATATCTTTTTTTGTTTCTAACAATTGTAACATTTTTTCATTTGTTTCACTCGTTTTATTTGATAATTTTACATTTCTGACATCTGTGGTTTTAATATCTAGTTTACAACTTTTATCAATAGTTGTTTTCATTACTGAGCTTATTTCATTATTTAATTCTTCAGTTTGACTTGCTGCTAAAGGTGCTTTAATATCATTTATACCTATACTATTATCAACTTTTAACTCAAATGTACCGGGAAATGATATGCTAGCTGGTATTGTAGAATTAAAAATTCTAGATTCTACTTTATAATCTTTAGCATCTATTTTGTCTTTAATAATAATATCTTTTTCTGTTTCTAACAATTGTAACATTTTTTCATTTGTTTCACTCGTTTTATTGGATAATTTTAGATTTCTGACATCTGTCGTTTTAATATCTAGTTTACAACTTTTATCAATAGTTGTTTTGATTAATGAGCTTATTTCATTATTTAATTCTTTAGGTTTACTTTCTTTTAATGGTGCTTTCATATTATGATGGCAAATAGGTTTAGCGAACGGGGCGCTTGGGCTTTTTATACAGCGTGATTCATTTATACCTATACTTTTACCAACTTTGGTCTCAAATGTGCCGAGACCTGATACCCCGCCCCAAATTATAGGTTCTACCTTATAGTCTTTAGTGTCTATTTCGTCTTTAATAGTTTTATCTTTTTCTGTTTCTAACAATTGTAACTTTTTTTCATTTGTTTCACTCGTTTCATTCGATAATTTTACATTTCTGACATCTGTGGTTTTAATATCTAGTTTACAACTTTTATCAATAGTTGTTTTCATTATTGAGCTTATTTCATTATTAAATAATGAATTAAATTCTTCAGTTTTACTTGCTGCTAAAGGTGCTTTAATATCATTTATACCTATACTAAAACCACCTTTTGTCTCAAATGTACCGGGATATGATATGCTAGCTGGTATTGTAGAATTAAAAATTCTAGATTCTACTTTATAATCTTTGGCATCTATTTTGTCTTTAATAATTATATCTTTTTCTGTTTCTAACAATTGTAACTTTTTTTCATTTCTTTCACTCGTTTCATTCGATAATTTTCCATTTCTGACATCTGTGGTTTTATTATCTAGTTTACAACTTTCATCAAAAGTTGATTTCATTACTGAGCTTATGAATTTATTACTTAATTCTTTAGTTCTACTTTCTCTTGATAGTGCTATCATATTATGATGGCAATTAGGTTTAGAAGGCATTATAACTGTCCTTTTGACAACATTTGTCTCAAATTTATTGAATATAATTGGTTCTGACATGTTTAAATATCCATACTTAACATTTATTAAAGGTGTTTTTATTATGTTTCCTCCAATATATTTATCAATTTGCATCAGTACTTGATCACCATCTTTCGGTCCTACAGGCATTAATAAACGTCCACCAACAGCGAGCTGATCAATAAACTAAAAAATATTTTTTAACGTCGTAACATAATTTTACAATAGAAATAATAATTTTATTATAAGATTAAAGAATCCTAAATATCTATAGATTATAAATCAACTAATTAAAGTCAAGGATATGTAACAGGGTCGAGTAGTCATCTCTACGGAATATTATACGGAAACCCAAAAATTATGTCGTAAACATTAATTATTAGCTTAATCGGAAAATTTTTTTTCTAAAAAAATCCATCTTTTACAAGAAGATTTAGAAGCTGTATTTTAGAAAAGTACCATTGACTTAGTTAAACAAATTTTTTATGCTAGAATATATCGGAAATATTGATGAGTTCGGATTTTGCTAATTCTATTCTGTCTATAATTTTTAAATATATTTTTATCATTGATGTAAAGTGAAAAGTATAAGGTATGTATATGTACAACGTACAAACAAGATAGAAATTCAAAAATAATTTTATTAATTTCCCTGATATTTCTACTTGTCTGACTGGTAAAATCTACAGTTTAAATAAAAAATAGTAATTCATATCATTTTTTTTTATTTTTCCTATTGTTTTTCTCCCAGTGTTAATTACGTACGCGAGGCAATTTTGACAAGAATAATATTTTAACACATAATCCAAATTACAATTTCTGACAAATATGCTTACTATTTGTGGTACATGTTCTGCTGCTGCACCGATGTAGATAATATCGTAAGGCGCTTGCGATGTATAACCGTATCCCTCATTTCCGACTAAAATAAAATCAATTAAAATTAATTTAAAATTCATGAAATTATATTTTTTCTGCATAAATAACAATTAAAAATGTATGTGTTTCTCTGCATTATTATACATTTCCATTCAGAGTTGTTCTATAAGTTTATTAAAAGATAGATTCATGTATATTCACCAATATGCATTAAATCTATATAATTTATTAAAAGTGAAAAGTTTTTCATTTCATTCTTACATATTTATCAACAAAATAAACATAAATACAGCTTCTTATTATATAAAATTATAAAAAATTACGAAACATATATAAAGTATTTATATAGAAATTTAAAATTCAATATTAAAGATAGCTATTTCGTTATTGAAATTTATTATATATGTTGCAATAGTTACTACATTTTTAATTGCAACAGATTATAAAGCTATTTAAAGAAGTGATCTACTGTAATAAGAATGCTCACTAAATAATTGGATTCGCTTGCTTTCTAAAAGATAAGAAAAACCATTTTCAATGTTCTTTTTAATTTTATCATGAAGTTCCGGGATAGATTCAACATTTACTACAAATCCTTTTGGTCCAATCATTAACGCCATACAAGTTGTAACATATCCAGCGCTGCATCTAATAGCTAAAGCTTTTTTTGCATTTTTGAATTTACTAGAAAGATTCTCCAAAACTACAGCATGCTGCAATGATTATTAAAAACATTAATCAAATAAAACCAGCACGTAGTAAAAAAAATTATTTAAAAAATTGTTCATATTATAAAAATATTAAAAATGCAAAATAGTATTTACCATGTGTGGCGCGCTTATCGTTCTGCCATGACCTATACTTTGCGGGGCATCGATATATGCATCATTATAAGGATTAAAATTATTAACAAATTTTCCTCGGTCAACAAAATTCATAGTTTCAAAAACTTCTTGAGATTTGATAACCCCTTTACCTTTAAAGAATATTTTGTAATTGATTTTTAAGCAAGCAGACTTTGTGTACGTGAAAGAGTTAAAAACATTATTAATTATATATTTTGGGTATAAAATTGTTAGTTCATTATTTAAATTCAAAAATTTTCTTTCTCATGTATATTTATAATACTACTAGTACTTTTTAATTTTGAGTTAGTTTTAGTTCGCCAGACTAGCGAACAGGAATTTTTTTCTCTGCTAGGATACTTATTGTAATGCAATTATGTATAATTATTACTTATGTAATTTGTGTATTTTACCCTGATGTTAAGGAAATGTAAAAGGGCCGAGTAAACATCTCTACAGAATATCTTACACTCGATTCCAAAAATGATGATGCGAACATTTTTTAGATAAGGTATAGGACATTTTTTTTCTAAAGATTATATATTTTATAGAAAGCTATAACAGAGTCATTTCTTACGATAGTTCCATTGGCTTTGTTAAAAATGTATAGACAGAAAAATATTAGTATCAAAATCCGAACTTATTGTAATAATTTTTTTAACAAAGTCAGTGGAATTTTTCTGAAAATGAATTATGTTAGGTTCTTGCATTTAAAACATAAAATCTTAAGAAAAAATTTCTCCATTCTAATTTAATTAATGTTTACATCATAATGTTTGAGGTTCCGCGTTTCAAATTCTTTATTGATTTCTACCTGACTCTTTCGTATAATAAATAAAATAAATTTTATTCCACACCCCACCCAAAAGACCAACTTTTGCCCCTGAAATACGGGGCGAAAGTAGCATATTTTTCCCGAAAATTGGTTAGCGGGGCAAAAG
>JAPYZB010000253.1:0-24740 GCA_030522745.1 Eupelmus kiefferi | reverse complement strand
TTCTAATTATTATATGAAATTGATTTATTTATTATTTCATTGTACAGAAACAATTTTTTTGTTTCAGTATTTAAAACATAGATCTACAGAAACTTTAAGGAATTGTTTTCGAAGGACAATTTTACCAGGAATTAGTACATATGGATTACCAAATGATATTGTACAAGAGTTCAAGTATTTAGATGGCGCTCAAATGGAAAGTAAGAAGAAAAAAAAAGATGATTAATAAAATAAAAAGTTTTGTACAGAATTTATGTTTAAAATATTTTGAAGAACTTCTAAATTAAAAAAATATACTTTGTTTGTTTAATTATTTAATTTTGTAAATAAACTATTGGAAAAGAATAATATTTTTATTTTTTTATAAAAACCGTTTCAGCTTACATTTTAAAAATTTATAAATAAATTAAACATCTTATTAAATTTCTTATATAAATTATTTATCTTAAATAAATTTAATTTATTTCATTTTAAAAATCAAAAATAAAAATACAGGCGCACATAGCGACCCCAACCGGCTCCTAAATAATCCACGTAGTTTCTCATCTCTAAAACCCATGATCGTAGATTGGATTGTTTTCCCCAAATTGGATTGTATCACAGAGTGTTCCGATAATACTCGCACAGCGGCATGGCGCACAACACCGTCATGCGGAATATAACGTAACCTCAACGAACGTTGTTTTTATTACTCCAAAGATATCTTTTTTTCGAATTTTATAATCAAAATGAAGCTGTCGCAGATCCTGTTTAAACAGCACATCGGTCGACAGATAAGATCGATGTGGTACATTCAAGGAAAGAAAGCACCACTAGATTGGGCCGCAGAAAGGAAATTGGCGGCTCATGGAATAAGTCCTGTTGATCCTCAAGAACTCGTAGCACCTAAGAGGCACAAATATGAGTAATGTCATTTTGTTCAATGAATTTAATTATTTGAACCATCGATTTTTCTTTATCCTTTTAATTCCCCTTTGTCTTCCTATCGCTTTATTTTAGCTTTAAACGAGACTTCTCTTTCATTAAACCTCAACCGATTGAAGAGGATGAAACACATCCAGATTGGAAAGATAGGATTTGTTTGATATATGATGACAATGATTTATTAGTAGAAGGGATACCACAGGCACAACAAATTACAAAAACAGTTGTATTTGAAAATTCTCTTCCAGACTCTGTAGAAAACTTATTAAAAGATGTTTCGGAAGAAATTCATCAATTAGTTCAAAGGTATAAAGTTTAATTATAAAAAAAATTGTTAATAGTCTTATGATGTAAATTATAAAAATTGTTAGAAATATGGTCCATTTTGTAAGTGTATGCGTGGTGATATTTAATCAAAATTATATTATCCTTTTAGAGTTGTAAAAACTTCAGTTATATTTGATGCATACCAAGAATTATTACCAAAACTAAAGGATCCAGAAAGACCTGCTTGGAATTTTCCAAGGCAATATGGTATCACAGATGTGAGAAAAATGTAAAGTTATTTTAAGATTTTTACGATTTATAATGTGATTTTAAATGTATAAATATTTATTTGATTTTTGTATGTACTTAGAACAAATTTAACTAAAAAGCTTATTCAAGTTTGTGATTGTGTAAGTGGGCCAGAAATTGCAAATACTAGAAGTATTATAGATAATGCATTGTTATGTTTACCTTTTGGTAAGTCGCTAAAACAAAAGAATTATAAAAACCAATATAAAATATTTTACAGTAAAGAAAATTATTCATTTCAGAAAAAGAATTTGATCTCTTTAAGTTTTTATTAACTATAGATGTAATGTTAATGTCTAAAAATCCATTGAGGCCTGTTGGTCAAGTAAATCTAGATGATCACAATTCTATGAAACTGCCAAGTTTGTATCCAATGCATCATTCAATAGGTTTAAATAAAAAACAAATTTATAAATTTGATAATTTATATCGTAAGTATTTTATTTTATCAAAAATATTTTCAAGTAATTTTTTAAAAATAAATATAATTTATCTTTTCCTAAATTGTTCTTTCAGCATTAGCAACAGGACATAATAACAAAAATATTCACACAATATTTGTATATTTTGATAAAACAAAAGTAAAAAATAAAACAGAATTAGAAGTATTGGAAACACAAGTGTTTGCTCGAGCCATGATAAAAGCTTTTACAGCTGCTGCTTGTTCTGCAAGGCAAAGGTTTGGGGCTGATATTAAAGAACTTCCTGAGCCAGTGACAGTGCAGTGTATTCAATCTGATGGACAAAAATTCTATTTCTCTGTATATCAATTAAATACCTTGAACATTGATGGTGAAGAGGGTATAAAAAATTATTGTTGGCAATTACCAAAATTAAATCTGTATGAAACTGCTGGTTATGTAGAAGGAATACCTATTCTTGAAGGCTATAATCCAGAAGTCTTTAATAGGTTACTCGCTTTTTATAAAAATAATTAAATATATTTAAGTTAACAAAATTGTTCGTTTAATTTATTATTTTTTAATGAACCTTATATAAACTGTACATCCTAAAATAGCTATTTCAAGTATTATAATTAATATTAAAACAAATTTGTTTGTAAACACTCTCCTTTTCATAGTGTTCATAATTTTTTTAGATTTATCCAATTCTTGATCAGTCTGTGTTAATCTTGACTTGGCTCGTAACAAAGTTTCTCTCTGCCCACCAAGTTCCGAAACCACTTCGGTTCCTATTTGCTCTGTCTCTATGGCTATCGCCTGAGATTTTGCAACAGATTGATTAGAACGTTCAATAGCGGCGCGACTCTCTAAGAGAACGCGTCGCTGATCGGCAGTCATATCTCTATTCATTTTTAAAAAAAAATGTTCAAAATTTTTCTAACAAATAATATTAGCTAAATATTGTTTTTATAGTATTTCCTTGAAAATATCGTCTTTATGAACTCGAGCATTTCTATGTATTATATTAGCTGAAAAAAAAACAGTATTTTTTATTCAAGCAAATTTTGTTTGTTAATATTTCGTTTTTTTAAATTTTTATATAATTTGAATTGAAAATTTTGTAGATGTAAGAAAAAAATACTAACCTAAAAGTGAACGTTATCAAGCCTGTATAGATGAATATTTATATTGTTTGCCATTTTTAACTTTTCACAGTGCTAATATATAAGTAAATTATTTGTATTTTAGTTCATGTTTAGCAAAATATTTAACTTTATTACAATTAAGGCTAAAAGTTCTGACAAGTTAGATACTTTGACAGTTTCCACTTCATGGAAACAACTTGTATTAGTACAAGCAGAAGCTGATGACGTCGTAAGTTGAGATTTCCGCGTATACGCATATATGTATATATATATATGAATATATAGGTAAGTAATCTATATGTATCTAATCTTAAACTTTATTGTTATAATTCATCATCTACTTAAAATATGGTACATATAAGAGGTACAACCAATGAAATGCAAATATATATTTTAATTAAAATCATTTTATTTCTTAATTAGTTATCTTATATTTTTAAATGTATGAATTACTACAAATACATTTTCTTTATGACTTATTTACTATAAATTCATATGCTAGGTATTTCATATTCTACAAAGTTTGAACATAAATTATATAAATCTTATATACATTCTCAATTTTTATTAAGTTCATTAATCAATAAAATGTAATCTCAAAAAAAATTTTTATAAGAAATATTAAAATTAAGCAGAATATTAATTACAAAATAATTTACTTAAAATAAATTATTTTAATCCTAAATTTATAATGTTCATATATTTATCTACTTGAGTCATCTGGATGTGAACTTGTAGATTCAGATGAATCATTTATTGGTTTAGATGTATTTGCTTCATTATTACTTGGGCAATTTGAAGTGCTATCTGAAGAATTTTCAGTATCTGATTTGCTAACAGCACCTAAGTCTTTTTTAACATTTTTTTCATCCTCACTGTCACTTGAGCTAAGATCATCAGAATCAATATCGTCATCTAAATCAAGAATAGTTTTCTTCTTTTTTTTTAAATTTGTTGCAGTATTTTGATCTGCTGTTCTTTTAACAGCTGAAGTTGATGCAGCTGCAAAACCAACCTCAACAGCATCCTCTACTCTTTCGGTCAAAGCTGAACGCTGCTCCTCATAATTTTTATCCTTGAATTCATGTTTGGGTTGAGCACAAAGTTTTTCCAACTTTTTCTTTTTCCTCTCAGCTGCTTCTTCATTCCTCTTGGATTGCTTCTCTATCCAAGCTTTCAATCTTTTCTCTTCATTAATATCTCGTAATCTACGACCACTAAGATCTCTACACGCTTCTCGATTTGTTGTTTTTTCTATTTGTGCTCCAATAGCACGTAACATAGACCCAAATCCTCCTTTGCCTCCACATAATTTTGGCTCCAGTGATATGTTTCCATTGTAAACAATGTCATCAATTTCAACCAAACGCCCGTTACATTTAAAGAAGAAATTGCTACTTTCAGCTCCCTGTGAAAATATATAATAAATTTAATATAACAGTTTTAATTTAAATCCATATAATAATCAGAGTATCCATAAGATATCACATATAAATGGTTTAGTTTACTTACAAATTTATTTGTTAATGTTTCCATTAATTGTTTACCACTAACAGGAGAATAAACCTCAAAAACCATGATTTTTTTTCGATTTCCATTTTCTAAGTAGACAGGCAACATCTTGTCAATTGTAAATAATAATATTCAAATAGTCAGATTTAATAAAAACAATAATAATCCTCAGCGTCAGAACAAATAACACTGCACTGATCAGCACAGATTGTTATGGAAGACACATCAGAAACTTGGAATGAAGGAAAGCAAACTGCTTGAAGTTATCAGCAGGTGATACAGTGGTCTGACGTATATGTTGCAGATTTTTACAAAAACGTAAAAGCCCGCGAAATTTGAAATTATTTTTTAAAATTTATTTTCTTATTCTGAAATGGTTTGATAAAATAAATAAAATTAAAACAACTATAGCATTGAGTAAAATAATCTATTTAATAAAATGTTAATAGTGTTTATAAAAGTTTGGAATTACGGAACATTCGATAACATGATTTTGACGCGTTTGCTTTACGCATTATTAGCACACACTTCTATTTGATCTTTATTCCTTCATCAGTAGAATAATAAAGTATAACATAATTTTATTAGCAGTATCACAAATATTTGGCATAAAAAGTCATAGCAACATGAAACGCAAGTGTTTACAAACTGCTTCCAGGTTCTTTGGTTTTCTTGGTATATTTTTCTAAGAATTTCTAAAATTCTTTACATTTAATTTTAAATAATTTTAATTAAATACACTGAAAATAAAATTCATCCTATTCATTTACTAAATTATAAATCATAGTAAATATATATAACATATAAACTTTAAAAAGCCAATAAACTTAATGAACCCTTTAGTTTGATAAATTACATTTATACAAAAAGTAATTTACAGTCGTGGTTGAAGGCACTTGTAATAATCAATAAGTCTATCAGCCTCTCGAAATCCAGTTTCGATTGCTCCATGAACTGTAGAGTAATAGTGTTCATGAGTAGCTTCTCCAGCAAATAAAATGACTGGCTGATTTTTAAAATTTCTTATTGGATCAAATAAATCATTAGAAGAAATATTTAATCTTTCAGATTCTAAACTGCGATAAGTGTAAGATCCTCTAAAATGTTTATCACTAAACCATTTTGATCTTAAAATAGCTTGAGGTTTAGGAATATCATATATATGTCCTAAAAATTTTTTTAATAAAAAGTAAAACTCATTTAATACTTCTTCATCAGATAATGTCTCAATATGTTTTGCATTGGGTCCCACAATCCATCCAGATAGAAGACGAGGTTGGCAATCTACAGTAAAAAATTTGAATACATCACAGAGCCAGTGTTTTTCTTGATTATAAGTTTTAAAAAAATTTTTCTTTTGGCTTTCAGACCACATGAAACAAAAACCTCCTGTATCTTTTGGCCACCATCTATTTGGAAATTCTAGAAAAACTTTATTGGCTACTCCTATATTTAATCCCTTAATTGCTTTAATTTTTATTTCTGGTAAAGAAGGCTTAAATAATGTTGAATACTGTTCTTTTAAAACACCTAATGATGGTGTAAAAATTACACTAGAAGTTTTGTATAATGATCCATCAGATGTTAAGACCTTAACATTTCCTTCAGTACTATGATCAATAAGTCTAACTTCTTTATTGTATAATATTTTTTCATAAACTGGCAACTGATTGTTAGGATTAGGATATTTTTTAGTTAATAAATCGAAGACTTTTGAATATCCGTTTGTTTTCCAATTTAATAATGGATCTCCTTCACAAGTCCAATAATCTTTTAATCTAGTAGCAGAAACATCAAACCATGTATCACAACATTCAATTGAATTATGATAACTATGTATCCAATTGATAATCTCTTCTGCCCTTTCTTTTTTAATTAATGGATTATGTTTTATTTCTTTATAAAATTGTTTTGTAAAATAATCTCCGTAACTAGTACCAGGCTTATGTTCAGTTTCATCAGCATCATCAATAATTTTATAGTATATTTTCAAAACCTCTACTGTTTCTTGTTCTGACAATATTTCACCAAGAGAATTAACAAAGATATGCTTAGTTGGATCGTTAATATTTTTTGAAGATTCTAGTAAATTATGAGGTGAAGCTAAATTGTAAACAACATTTTTATCTTCTCCATGGCACCACTGAGCTCCTAATTCAATCACATTTTCTGAAAATTTAACTGTATGAATTCTACCACCAATACGATCTTTTGCTTCAAGAATTAATAAATTTGTAAATCCCTTTTCTACAAGTCGTGAAGCTGCAGCTATTCCTGAGGCACCTGCTCCAATAATTAATATTTGAGGATTTGCAGTCATTTCGAACAAAGGAAAATTATTCAATAATCTTCTATTATTAAATTTATTATTTCTTCTATGTTGTATTCTTGCTTGAGGTATCAGCTCCAGGCTACGTCCTTTAATTTTTACCTGCAATATAAATAAACACAAACGGATTAATGTTATAAATTTATAATATCTAACATTGTAACAAAGAAAACATGCATTAAATTAAGATCTCTTCTTATTTGATAATAATCTAACTGACCCTCAAATGTGACAAGATACTACAACAGCGATCACATACTGTTGCAAAAGTGGAGGGAGAAGCAGAAAAGGAAGATAATATTGACATTGCAGTATAGCTATATATGTACAGAGCTACGTCTCCACTATTAAGCAATGACTCCACTTATATATATCTACTTGTTATATTCCTTAGACCTAGTGTCCTTTATCCGTTATCCCTTTTATCGTCGCACGAAGCTTTCGTTCTTTTGCTTCGATTTCGTTCCATATTACTTATTTCGACGTCTGAAATAGCGCAAGTCTTTATCTTAATACTTACTTCTTATCTAAGAAGAATTTGAACTCATGTTTGAATAGTGAAAATGAAACGGAGCAGAAGAAACGAACAATTATGCGACAATAGAGAGACAAATGACAGCAGAACTGCTGAAGGGACAATGGATGTCATGTAGTGGAGACTTAACCTTAAAGTGCAAATTATAGCCGTAGCCCGTTAAGAAAAATGCCAAAATTAGTTCTCAAGTTTGCTTTTAAAAAGTCAGAATTAATTTTGACGTAGTTATAAGTCAGCTAGTGGTACTATTAAAATAATTATTAAAAATATTCTGAAAATTGGATATCTTATTTTTTGCACTAATTAATAAGCATTAGAAAATTTTGAATTATATTTTTATTTAATTTTCGTTATTTTTATTTTATGTTTATGCGCTATGATTATTTTATTATGTTATTACCTGTGAATGTGCAATAAATATTCGCTATTCGCGCTTATAAAGTTAAATTAATTGAGGACGTGGCCTGGAGATGATACCTCTTTATTTGGATTAAAAAAAAAATGAATTCCTGACGCCCGCAAATTACGTCGTTTTAATTTTTATTTTACTTTTTATCACTAAACTGGTGAATCATTACGAATTATATTGTTAGTAGTTTTAGACTCATGATTAATATTAAAATTTTTATTATTATGATCGTTAGAAATTTAAATATATTATGATTAGACTTACTTATATTCTAAGTCGTTAACTGTTTCTTACAGTTCATTTCTTGCAAACTAGTTACTTCTCTCCGTTTCGCGCTCTATTCAACTGCCGTCAGTATAACATGGATTTGCTCGCTATTGTCTCATTAGCTGTGCGTTTTAAACAATCTTGAAAAGGTATAATGCGCTCGATCCCCGGACGGCTGGCATTGAAGCAATAAATTGCTTTATTCTTAGTGTAATAAAGATATACCTAATCTACTTGAATTTTTAGTGTCTTAAAGTATTTTAATTAAAGATTACGCAAATTTTAAAAATGTATTTATCTAGATGGATATAGCGATTTTTGCACATTAAAAAAAATAAAAAATAATACAGATAGAATTATCGTATCTGTTTCGCAATTGACAAACATCTACAAATAAGTACATTCTTTGGCATTGTTTGGCTTTCTCAAATAACGATAACAGCATTAAGCTCTGTATCAGCTGCATTTCATTAATATTTGAAATTTCGCGCTTCATTTGAGATATCTCTGGAACACAGCAGTGATAAGCGAATACAATGCGCATGCGCGAATTAACGGTATGTATATATCAATTCCCTCGCTCATTGGACTTTCCCTCACTTCTGTTGTGCCACAACGGCACGACCAATCGAACCTCATCTTTAGCACTTAGTTTAGATTCTTCCCTCCCCGTGGTCTCTAGACAGTTTATAACCGTGCTCCAAAGCTGGCAGTGTTTGTGTGTGGGAGTCTGGTCTGATGTGATAGGGTTTCTTTAAAAATAGTTACATGTAGAGCCCAACCGTCGAGCTTCCCATTACTATTAAAATTCGATTTAGTCTAATAAAATTAAGCCTCGGCATCGCCAGCGAGACATCGGCCGTTCCCGCGAAATATGGAGGTGAGCAGACCCTGGCAACTTTCACTCACAGCTACTGAGGACAAAGACAAATCTTGTGGCCTACTCAAAATAGCTCTCAGCTGCGCTGTCACACGATCACGAGTTTGACAGGCTCGTAACTTACAATGTTAATTTTTGCTTATTTTTCAGTGTTCCAAGAATGACTCGCAAAGCCCTCTTCCCTTGGAGCCCATCAAATCTAACAGTATAGAGGAGCGAAGACTGTGGGTGGGCAATTTAGATTTGCGTATTAATGAGTAAGTATTATTATACCGGTTGTACAAATTTTCGCTTTTTCTCATTTATTGAATCAATAGAATCTAATTGTTTTATTTTCCAACTGGTATCAATTCCTCAAACTCGTACAAAAACATGGGAACATTGAAAAGTTCGATCTCCTGTTTCATCGGTCGGGGCCACAAGCTGGCCTACCCAGGGGTTATGCATTTGTCACGTATAAAACAGCAAAAGATGCTGAACATGCGATGGAGGCTTTACAGAATCTCAAAGTTGGATCTAAAAATATCGTAGTCAGATATGCTCACAGTATAAACGAGGTATGATTCACTTTAAAGGTCAATTTGTACTTTAGATATTGCTTTATGTATGCAGATTTATTTTAACAAAATAATTTTTAGGTTTAGGACTATCAAAGTATTTTATCATCATATTAAACAAATGTTCTATTTTACTTTTACAGGCTGAATTGGATAAACCAAAACCAAAGCTTGAAATACCTGCTCTAGCAGGTGCGAAAAAAGAGGATAAAAAGATAAGGTAATCTATAAATAATTTATTTCAAGGTTCTAACATCTATTAATAAACTAAATACCTTATCAATAACATTTATTTTAGTCGGGAAACAGCGATTCAAGCTATTGAGGCCAAATTAAAGATGATGAAAGAATCTGAAGAAGAATTTCAATTGAACAAACCAATTACATTAGATGGTACACCTATAATATATCAGTATCAAAAACAAGAGAATAATAAACCGTCCAGTTCTGTAAGACATTTTAATCGAGGGAGTTACCACAGCAATAGAAAACCTTATAGTCGAACAAGACCAAGAAGATAATTTTATTTTTTGACTGATACAAACATTATGTATCTCTTCATAAGAAAGTATCATAATTCCATGTGCATTAATTTTCATTAATTTATTGATCAACAAAATATTGCGTTACATTCTCATCCAGTAATTATTGAATGAACATCTATTTTTATTATTTATTTCAACAATATTGCTCTTCTTTATATTCAAGAGGAATGCAAGACATTCATAATGGATAACACATGCATTTCAGTTATTCCAGTTCATTAATTCCATCATTCAGTGTGCCTAAAGTAAGAATGCTTCTGTAATTGCATTACTAAATTAATTACAATGCTTTTGCATAATTTAAGTTTTAGTGCCATAACGAACAGTTTTTAATGTAATAAAGATTTTTAGTTTCTTATTTATTCGCGAGTATTATTAATCATATGCGAGTGGAGATGACAATGACAAATTTAATCTAGTGATATACATGTATATAAAAACATATACATATATTTATTGCTTTGTGATTGCATTATGTACAAACTATTGCTATTATCTATGTAGTATTTTTGTATTACTAATATTTCTATACTTAAAATAAAAACAAATTATATATCATACAGAATGTGTTTATTTTCTTAAAATAAGTAACAATAATTTGATTTAAAAAAAAATCTATTTACAAAAATAATTGTAATGATTTGCTAATAAAGATATCTAATCTTCTTTGGCATTTTTAAACTTTCCTCTCATATGATTGGGAAGTGGAACAATACCAGGACAAGGCAGCTGTCCTGGGATTTCACATATACAACTTTTTTCACAACCCATTCCAAAGTTTGCTGGATTATCTTTCTTTTCCTTTGCTATTGATTCCTCCTTTAGAACTTCTTTTGATTTTCCAACTACTTTTATTAAATGGTCCAAAATTTCATCTTTACTTCTTCTATCAACATCAATTAACATTTTCTTGCCATTTTCTATAATCATTAAAAATATGAAGGCATATTACATATTTGTTATAAACAATCATTATATATATAAAAAAAAATGTTATTTATATAATACATACCATAAAAGCAGTAAACAAATGGTGATGGTGTTTTATTCTTGATGGTTAAAACTTGAACATCTGGATTTTTATATAACAATTGTGGTAAATGCCAAAAGAGAAATTCTCTAAAAGTATATTTTTGATTAGTGAGAAATATGCTCAAGAACTCAAGTATCATAAAGATCAATTCTTTACAAATATTCATAGTAATATGTAGACATTATTTTTCTTTAAATAAAGTTAGGATTACTAGTAATTTGATTTTCAATTTGATTAAAGGATAAAATTTAAACATCCACAGTTGTAAAAGTTTTTAACAGAAAGGTTATTTTAATTTGTCATTTACTGAATGTCATTAATTTATTATTAAGACGTAATTCAGCCTGTTCAATAATTTTAAGAATATGTATTTAAAGAAACTTTAAAACGAATGGTTGTAAAGAAATAAATAAAAGCAAATGATAAACATGGATTACTGTCCTAACCTTATTCCATTATGAGTTTCTCCATGTGTGTTGTAATTAACAGAAAATACCTGAATCGAATTCTTTAATACTAATCTGCCGGCTTCTAAATATTTAACTGTTCGCCTAATAGGCTCTTTCCCTATCATGAACGGCATTTTTAAAGTTTATTTAGTAGACACCGTTTGATGTAACTACTTTATACTACTGATATAGGTAAACTGAGGCAGAGTGCAGACCATATAAATAAGTAGACGACACCCTGCAAAATGTGTGTAGGTATCTAACGTACCGGTATTTTACTATATTGTATAATTTAAAAATTGTTACAAATTAAATGAATAACAATAATTCTACGAGATAATATTTTAATAATAAATAAAAAAAAAATAATTTATTGAGATATTTACATAATTATTGAAAAAACAAATTTATTAATAACTACTTTAGCCGTATCATTTACTAAATCCTTTACAATTAACCACTGCTTCCTTAAATATTCAAATCAAATTTCTCTTATTTACATACACGATCCACCTATAAAAAAAACATCCTTCAATCAAGATTTCGTCCGCTTCGAAAAACAAACCCGCGCTCAACGGCTCGGCTAGAAGCGCACGCGGTGTTCAGTCGTCGTTCAGCACGCGGCTGTACTGCGGAGCCAAGAGAGAGAAAGGTAGGTTATGTGGCAATCCTTTTTTTTTTCTGGAGCACGTACTCCGAATTATAATCCGGCATAACACACGGATCCTTTCCGCGGCCCAGACGCGCATGGTGCACTTTCACCGCGAACGCCCTGGCTGCGAGTTTTTATTTTCAAGAGGTTTATTGCTTCACGCTATATTTTCCCGGTGTGTGCCTGCTGGTCAGCTGTTTCAGTCAGCGCTGTTTTGCACCTTGACACGCGGTAATAATTGTTGGATTGTTTGAGGCGTTTTAGGTTCGGTGAATAAGGAGCTTTGAAATCAGGTTTTTTATTAGCGGGGAGCTTACGTCACGTACTTTATTTGAAAATAATTTTTCGATTGCGGAGCGGGTGAGCTGCTGCTTTGTTGTGTTTCTTTTGAAATTCGTAGAGTAATCGGTGTGCTTTATGTTTTGCATATACTTTTGTTGATAGTGCTTTTCTGATGCAATTTTCGTTTCTTTCTATTCCATATGGAAAGCTGGGTAGATTTTTGATTTTAGTCAACTAACATAAGTAAAGTGCAAAATTATTGAGCTTTTCAGTAGAAAAAGATATATTTTTAGATTGAAGTAATAGATTATTTATTTAATATTATATTATACCTATTTATTTACAATTTTTAATATGAAAATAATTTATTTACAGAATAAGTATTAAACATGGCTGGTAACAAAACTGCCAAGGAAATACGTCAAGCTTACATTGACTTTTTCAAAACTAAAGATCATGAATATGTTCACTCCAATTCAACAATTCCTCATGATGATCCTACTTTATTATTCACCAATGCTGGCATGAATCAGGTAAGAAGACTAGATTTAGTGATTTAAACAAATAATTAAATTTCTTAATCACTCAATTTCATATTTCAGTTCAAGCCAATCTTTTTGGGAACTGTTGATCCTAATAGTGATATGGCAAAATGGGTCAGGGTTGTTAATTCACAAAAGTGCATTCGAGCTGGTGGAAAACACAATGATCTTGATGATGTAGGAAAAGATGTTTACCATCACACATTTTTTGAAATGATGGGAAATTGGTCTTTTGGAGACTATTTTAAGGTAAAATTTAGTAAATTATGATAGATAAAATAAAATTTTGAATTATTAAGTATTCAGTAACTTGCATTAATAAAAATCTTAATAATAAGTAAATTCTTATTTATTATTAATGTAAATTTTAGAAAGAAATATGTACATGGGCTTGGGAATTTTTAACTGAAGTACTGAAGCTACCAGCTGATCAACTTTATGTAACTTACTTTGGAGGTGATGAAAAGGCAAAATTAGAACCAGATGAAGAATGCAAAAACTTGTGGTTGTCACTTGGGTAAGAAAAAAAATTTATTTTTCAAAACTTATGTATAAATTAAATTAAATTTTTTTTTATCTTCTTTTAATAAGATGTTAAATAAACTATATTTTTTGTTATAACATCCTTTTAGTGTTCCTGCAAGCCATGTATTACCTGGAAGCATGAAAGATAATTTTTGGGAAATGGGTGAAACTGGTCCATGCGGTCCTTGCAGTGAGTTACATTTTGACAGAATTGGTGGTAGAGAAGCTGCACATTTAGTTAATATGGATGATCCAGATGTTCTTGAAATCTGGAATTTAGTTTTTATACAATACAACAGGTATAGATCTTATAATTTATTTTTTACTGTATTGTATCCTTTTATATTACATAGAAATATAATTTTTTTGTAATTAGAGAGCAGAATGGTGAACTTCAGCCACTTCCTAAGAAACACATTGATTGTGGATTAGGTTTAGAACGTCTTGTTTCTGTGATTCAAAATAAACGCTCGAATTATGATACCGATTTATTTATGCCATTATTCGAAGCAATTCAGAAAGGTACCGGTGCTCCTCCTTACGCAGGTCGCGTCGGGAGTGATGATAAAGACGGCATCGATATGGCGTACAGGGTTCTTGCTGATCATGCAAGAACTATAACTATCGCCTTAGCTGATGGTGGAGTTCCTGATAATACTGGTAGAGGGTAAATACCTTTATTAATTTTTCATAATACAAATTAAAAAATTTTTAAATAAATGTACTTAAAGGCATAGCGAAAATGTAATATAAAAAATTGTAATTATTATTCAATGTAGATACGTTATAAGAAGAATTTTAAGACGTGCTGTACGATATGCTACTGAAAAACTGAACGCACAACCGGGATTTTTCGCGACACTCGTAAACGTTGTTGTTGAACTTTTAGGTATTATATTTTATATTTATTTTAGCATTTATACCTGTAAATTATATAAAATTAAATAATAATTTATTAATCAAATTTTACAGGTGATATTTTCCCAGAAATCAAAAGAGATCCTCAATCTTCAATAGATATTATAAATGAAGAAGAGGCTCAATTTTTAAAAACTTTAACAAGGGGACGTAATTTACTTAATAGAACAATAACTAAACTTGAATCAGCAAAAGTTGTTCCAGGTGATGTTGCTTGGCGATTATATGATACATATGGATTCCCTATAGATTTAACTCAACTTATGGCTGAGGAAAAAGGACTTACAATTGATATGGCTGCTTATGAGGAAGCTAAGAAGTTGGCTATTGTTAGTATTTTTTTAATATAATCTTCAAATAATTTTCAACATTTTCATAAAGAGTATCAAAACATTTATGATATTGGAATAAATTTTATAGATTGCTTCTCAAGGTAAAGCTGGAGGTGTAAACGATCAAATTAATTTAGATGTACATTCTATAACGGAATTACAAAACAATGGCATCAAAACAACGGATGATTCGCCGAAGTACAATTATAAAGTACAGTCATCCGAAAAATATTCAGAATATACATTCTCATCGTGCACAGGTACCGTTCTTGCTTTACGCAAGGACAAAAAATTTGTTGATGAAGTACATTCTGGTGACGAAGTTGGAATATTGTTAGACCAAACTAATTTTTATGCGGAACAAGGAGGTCAGATTTATGACGAAGGATTCTTAGTAAAAGTCGATGATGAGGTAATAAAATTTGTAATAATTAAAAAGTTATTTAGAATTTTCAATAACATTCAAACTTATGAAAGTTTAATTTATTTTTAGAACACTGAAATTCGCGTTAAAAATGTACAAGTTCGAGGAGGATATGTTTTACATATTGGTACTGTCGGCGAAGGAACCTTGAAGAAAGGCGATAAATTATACTTAAATGTCGATTTCTCGAGAAGAAGACTGATAATGAGTAACCACACTGCTACTCACGCTCTCAACCATGCATTGAGAAACGTTTTGGGATCAGAAGCTGATCAAAAGGGATCGCTAGTTGCTCCAGATAGATTACGTTTTGATTTTACAAACAAAGGTATTGTTAGCATAAAATACTAATAAATGTTAATGCAATCGAATTGATATAATAACAATGACAATATTAAAAAATAGCATACCAATAACTGATTTAAAACTATTTTTTACAACAGGTGCTATGACTGCTGAGCAAGTCAAAAAGACTGAAGAATTCACGAATCAAATGGTGAAGGAAGATAAGGAGATCTACGCCAAGGAGAGTCCATTAGCGCTCGCTCGAATGATCCAAGGACTGCGTGCGATGTTCGGTGAAACTTATCCGGATCCCGTTCGCGTAGTCAGTATGGGTGTATCCGTGGAAGAATTGGAAAAAGACCCAATGAGTCCCTCGGGCACGAAAACAAGTGTAGAATTTTGCGGTGGCACTCACCTACATCGTACCGGCCACATAGGCGACTTCGTTATAGCTAGTGAGGAAGCCATCGCCAAAGGCATTCGGCGCATCGTCGCTCTCACCGGCCCTGAAGCAGCCAAGGCCCTAAAGAAGGCTGAACTGTTGCAGAATAATTTGAATCAACTGAGGAGCAACGTCGAGTCCGTAAAGGATTCCGCAGGATCGAAAGAAATCGTTAAAAAGATCGTTGAACTTACTGACGATGTATCACATGCTGTTATTCCATATTGGAAAAAGGTTACTTAATTTATAAATTTAATTCTTTTTTAATATTACATAATTGTTGAGCAGAATAATAAGTTTGATTTTTCATTCAATAGGAAGAGATGCGAAACGAATTGAAAGCTTTAAAAAAAATGCTAGATGATAAGGAACGCGCTGCTAAAGCTGCTATTGCTAATTCAGTCGTCGAAACTGCAACTAAAATTATTGAAGAGAATAAAGGAACTCCAGTTTTGGTTGAAGTTTTAAATGCTTCTAATAATACGAAAGCTTTAGATTCAGCTCTGAAAAAAGTAAAGACTATATCACCTGACACTAGTGCTCTATTTATTAGCGTTGATGAAGATGAAAAGAAGATTTTTGCTCTCAGTGCTGTACCTAAAGTGAGTATCAAAATTAAAATCTTTTCTACTTTAGGGATAAGGCGTAATTTTACAATATTTCTTTAAAGGTCTTCTTAGCTTGCGTTTTCTATGCAAATAATTTTATTTATATTTAATATTTTTTTAGTCTGCCATAGCAAATGGTCTGAAAGCAAATGAATGGATACAAGCGATAGCTCCCCTGATGCAAGGTAGAGGAGGTGGTAAACCAGAATCAGCTCAAGCTTCTGGACCAAATATTTCATGTTTGAAAGAAGCTTTATCTACTGCTAAATCATATGCATACACAACGTTAAAATTGGAAGGTACATCGTAATATTCCATGAATGTGATTAAATGAAATTAACATTGTTTTTTGCATTTAATTTCTGTGCTGCAATTAACTATGCAATTACGAATATTATGCATGAATAATTTTTTATCATGTATAAGCTACAAGTTATTTTTTATATTGTTTAAAGTAAGTAAATAATATTTTAGCATGGATTTTTTTCCTTATTTATTATGATTTGCAATCTTATTTACTTCAAATATATAAAACCTGTAAAATTCCAGTTTTGTATAATAAAATTTTATTTGGTACCCTAGCATGAACTTTTGTCTTATTTATTATATTTCTTATTATGTGATTTGGAATGAGTTATTTACTCCGAACATATGAAACCTGTATAACTCCAGTTTTGTTTAATAATGAGCACGGGGGCGGAATCCGATTGCTTCTCCTACTTGCCATCGGAGGCGATGACGCGCCTCTTGATAAAATTTTTTTGTATAATGAAATTTTTTGTGTTTGAAAAAAACTTATGTTACTGTGTAGAAGCAAAAGTTGCTATTTTAACTTTTTCAGAAAAAGTGAATAATAATATCGAAACTTCTTGTACCAAGCCCTCCAAACATTCTACAGGATCAATTCTTTATTTAAACAATGGAAGCATAAAGGGATATGTAGTGCAAATTGCAGCTCGATATTCTGGAAAGTGCCTTAATATTCAAAAACATATGGACAATAGTCATGAAAAAAATTTTATAATTTACAAAGATGGAAACACAGAGTTACGAGACGGGAATGCAATTGCATTTTACTTATCTAATGCCCAGCTCAAAGGCAATAATGTTTTTGAACAAAGTCAGGTTTTGCAATGGATGAGTTTTTCAGATAACCATATTTTACCATCAGTTTCTGGTTGGGTACTTCCATCTTTAGGAACATCAGTAAAAAGTTCTAAGGATTCTATTAAGGAAGCAAAAAATTGTTTATTGCACATAATGGAAGTTTTGAATAAAACGTTACAAAATCGAAAATTCTTAGTTGGAAAACAAATTACTTTGGCTGACATTACTGTGTTTTCTACACTGTTACCAGCTTTTGAACAAGTTTTTAATTCAGAAATAAGAAAAAAATACCAAAATGTTAATAGGTGGTTTGAAACTGTTCTACAGCAATCAAATGTTAAATCTATCGTCGGTAATATTAAGTTTTGTCAAAAGAAATAATTTCTTAGCAATCTTTTGTAATTTTTGAAATTTTTTATTAAATAAATCTTACGCTAAATCTTGTATTTCTTGGTCATTCAAGTCTTTTTGCTCAGTTTGTTTTAAATGTTTATCATACAATATCCTAATTTCTTTTAACAATTTCGAAACATTAGTTCCCATTTTTGCAGAAATTGGTATAATTGGTAAGTCAATTTTTTCTTGTAATTGTTTATAATTTTCCTAAAAAAATATTTAAAAATCAATTTTTTTCTTTAAAGTTTTCAATGAAAACTGCTTAATTTGTACATACTTGTGCTTCTGGTAAATCAATCTTGTTAGCTATTATAATCATTGGTCGCTCGTTTAATTTATCGTTAAATTGACTGATTTCATACCGTAAAATTTCAAAATGTGTCCATGGTTCATCTTGTGTAACATCAATGATAAATAATAAAGCAGCACAGCGTTCTGCATGTTTTAAAAATGTTATTCCAAGACCTTTATTTTTATGTGAATCTGGTATCAATCCCGGTAGATCGGCGACTAAGAAAATAAAAAGTAATTAACAATTTTACTTTAATTAAATTAAATAAATTTTTTAAATATTTATATTTTACCTGCAATTTGTTCATAATCATCATACTGAATCATTCCAATATGTGGTTTTAAAGTTGTAAATGGATATTCTGCAACTTTAGGTCTAGCACGTGAAATAGCTCTAAGTAATGTACTTTTTCCAGCATTAGGTAAGCCAATCTAGATATATTTGAAATAAATTATTTGTTTTACTATTTAGTATAAAGGTGATATTAATAAAAAGTAAACAATTTCTTGTTAATGAAATTAAAATTCTTTTACAAAGAAAAAATAATTGCTAACTTTGTACTATATTGTAACTAAAATTTGTATTAATTATATATAAATAATTATTTTTAACTCACAGATAATGTAATTAAAATAACTTACTAGCCCAACATGTGCCATACTTCTAACTTCAAGTACATATTGTTGACTCTCTCCTTCTGCTCCATATTCAGAAACTTTTGGAGCTTGATTAATATTGGATTTAAAAAAAGCATTACCATGGCCACCTGCTCCTCCTCTAGCTGCTATATACATCATCCCTTCTTTATCTAAATCAGCTAAAATCACTCCATTTGTGTCTCTTATAATTGTTCCAATTGGAACTTTTACAATTTCATGATTGGCATTTTTTCCAAAACAATCTTTGTTAGCTCCTTTTTCTCCATTTTCAGCCTCAATAATACTTGAAACTGCCGACAAATCTTTAGTATTAGCTGATGTCTAAAAATAATAAATTTAATTTTCAATGATGGTAAATATTGAATAAAAAATGTTTTTATTATTGATTATTTATTTTTTACCAACTTCAAAAATCACATGACCACCATGTCCTCCATCACCTCCATCTGGTCCTGCACGATCATTAATCCAGAGTTGAAGAAACGAAATAGCACCATCACCACCTTTACCTCCTTTAACTCTAACCTAGTGATTAGAAATTTGTTCAATTATCTTATTAAGACAACTAAACATTAATAAAATAAAAAAATTTTTCTTATTTACCTGTTTCATATCTACAAAGTATTGAAGTGTATTTTTATTAGATTTTGCTTTTGTAGTCCTTAAAGCTTTTGGTACTTTATCATCATACAAATGATGGGTATTATGAAATGATTTGCACATATAACTACTAATTATACGATTCTTTTTTGATTGTAAAATATTTTTTTGCACATTTCTGCAATTTCTAACAATTTTGAACATCCCAGGTATAAATTGCCATTTTATAATAGGTTGCATCTGAAAAAAAAAATCAATTATTACAGTATTTATAAAAATAAATTAAAACATATTAAATTATATTCCAACCTTTTGAATTTAAGGAATTATTTTGTTTTACTTCATTTTAAAATTATTAAATATCATCTGGATACAGAGACATTCAACTCTTTTTCAATCATTTCTGATATTTGATTTTCATGCATATATATTACTAATTTTTTGTACAATGGAAACTTATGAGATTTATAAGTTACTCTAAAAGTTCTAGTTTCTTTTAAGTTACTAAATGTGTAGGAACCTAAAAATTCTACATCATCAATAAAAAGACTAGCATGATTGTATAATATCTCATAAAATTTAACGTTGTTAAATTTGGGAGTGATAGAAAATGTAATATCAAATTTATAACAATTAGGATACAATGATAAATTACTGTTATCATCATCCTTATCTTTCAAATTATTAATATAAAAAATTATATCTTTCCAATTCATTGGTTTATTATAAAATTCTTTTAAATCAACTTTCTGTTTTGGTGCAATATTTTCCATACTAGGCCTATCAGCTAATTTAAAAATATGAGTAAGAGCTCCTTGTGTATTAAATTGTTTTTCTAAACTTCTATATCCAGTAACAGTGTAGGTTTCAAACAGCAAGGAATCAAATGGTTCAATTGCAACTAATACAAAGTCACCATGAGCAGCCATTTCTGTGACTTGCCAAGAATCATTCCATTGTCTTTTACATTTATCGACAGGAGTACCACCTTGTCCATCACACAGACTTACAAAAATCTGTCCATTGCTTTTTAAAACAGTTTTGACAGATATGAAAAATTTTTTTAATAAATCTCTGTTCTTTTCTATTCTCATTTTTCCGCCAACATGTGGAAAATTAAACACTACTATATCAAACTTTTCTAAACTTAAATTTTTATGTTCTTCTAACTTAGTTGCATCGACTCCTTGTAAAACTCGAATACCTGAAAAGAAAATCATAGTTTTGTATTTTTTTAAAGAATTTATTGAAGTATTTATTAAACAACATTTTATTTAAATACTAACCAGAACTTTCTAAAATATCTATGTTTTTCTTTCCAGATTCACAAACTTTATTTTCATAACAAGTTGCTGTGAGATGGATATTTAAATTATGTTTTAGTAGTGTAACCGAAAAAGAAAAATTTCCTTCTCCAACTAATAGCACCTCTTTATTTTCATGAAATAATGAAAGCTTCATTTTTCCTAATATTTAAAAAGACCTATTAAAATCAGCTTGAAAAAAAGTATATTTTTTTTCATTATTTTCAGAAATAGTAGTTTAAATTTTTAAGAAACTTATCAATAATTAAAGTATGGATTTGTGATAATAACATGTTAAAGTTTTAAAATCATATAATTCTTACAACAAAATAGGTTAGGAAACTAAAAGTTATAAATTATTTAAAGTAAATAATAGAGATAAAAAAATGACTAATACTTAATATTTATGAATTGAACTCTACAAATTAAATATACACAATAGTAAAATCACCGCAGATTAGTTTAGTATGTAAATAAAAAAATATTTACCTTCAAGCCGATTCTTCATCCAAATACATGTATTGTACGCATTCACATGTGTTCTGCTCTGCAAAAGCAACACGAAGCGTCCTGCAACTTCAACGTTCGATTAATCGATTCTAAGTTCATAAATTTAAATTGCATTCGCGGCAAAAGTTGCCAGCTCCAATTGCTACTCAGAAAGCAGAAAATTATTACTTTGATCTTAATCCGTAAAAAGTGTAAGTAAGTAAGATTTGTATATTTTAGTGCTTACGGAAGCTAATTGTTGAAAAATTATAAAAAATTACGGTTGCTAAGGTCAACGTATTGATTTCGCCGGCTCACCTTTCGACGGTCAGACTAACGACTTTTAAATAATTGAGTTCTCGAACTAAGACTTATGACATTAAAGGTCTTGGCTGTTGACAGTAATAAAACAAACATGAATTTACAATATTTTTTAGTTCTAAAAACGTTTTAAAAAAAAGCGTATGAGGAAGTAGCCAATACCAAACTGCGGACGCTATTTTATTTCAATTTTTTCCAACCTTGTATTTTAAAAATATTATTTGATTAGCTGTTTAATTATTCAATTCAAAACAGATGCATATATATGGAAGTAAATTTTAAATGAATTGCTAGAATGATTTTTCCGTAAACTCAAATTATAAATAATCGCAGTATTTATATTATTTAAGATTTACATCTATATATAACTAGAAGTCAAAATAAATTTTTATTCTCACAGACGAAACATTATCGAGCTCACTCCAATTTATGTAAGTTTAAGGTAAGTTGTGAATACAAAGAGTGTTATAAAAAAGCTTACAATGCTTGTATTAAGTAGTTACAGTTGCCCATTGTCAGACAACATATTTCTGAGGATTCTTTTTTCATTATGTTTCGATACTTTCTTTAAAATGAAAATGAACGGTAAAGTTTGCATTATACAAGTGTTTAGATCAGATACTAATTAAAATAAGAAATTAAAATAGTAAAAATATTTATACTGTTTTTATTATTTAAAAAAATACATTTTATCAATAGGTATTTCTTGTGGTATAAATGATTTTTTTATAAAAATTGATAAATTATGACCTAAAAAAGACTCATAGGATAACAAATTTTAAGAGGCGTTGTCTTTCATTTTGTCATATTTACAAAGACATCAGTCCATTTAATTACAAGTAAAAGCCCATTTTTCGTTGAATAAATACGTTAAAAAATTGATATACGACATGTCCATAAATATATAGTCAACACCTCACAGGCCTTTATTTACTTAACATAACATCCACCCAAACTACTCCTACAGATATTATCTTTCCAAATTCCGCTCATCACAAAAAAGCCTGCCCCATATATACCAACGCTATAACAAACACTCAATGAAAAGCAAACTCTCTCGTGCCAAACTACTCGCAGCAACGAAACCGCAACGCGCGCAGCTACACCCACCGCGAATGATCCGATTAAGCAATCCTCTATTATATCCTTTCACGAAATTTCCAGTTCGAACTGGAGCAGCGCTACACATGCGGCTTTTATAGCCCAGACGCAGCTGCGACACGTCAATCGGAGAGCTACCTCAAGCGTCCCAAAATCGGCCGTTAGCTCAAAAACGTATTGTATTAAGCGTGTATCAGGATCGATATTGAGCTCGTGTGTACACTATGTACATTCGTAAGCTACTAGTACAAAGCAGTGAGTCTAGTAGGTATATATATGTATGTATATGGGCAGGAGTGCGATAAGTTTTCTGTTCTTCGCATTTACACATGTCGTCGGGTTAGAGCGGAGAACATAGCTTTCCGGTCGCATGTGTGCCAACAGTTACAAGAGTAGCGCTGGGAAAATTGCACCGAGGAATTTCAACTTTAATTTATACTAATTCGCCGAGCTACGGCTCTGCTTTTCTGGATTATTAATAATGTAGCTGCACGCGCGCTTGCTCAGTTTTGCTTGTGTGCGGTATTGTTTTTTTTCCATGTAGTTTTTTTATTCTGTTTTATAATCATAGAGCGCGTTTAGATATTGTATAGCTTAAAGTTAAAAGAAGTTTAAAATTCATAATAATAGTCGGTTAATCAATGTTCATTCAAAAGTTCTGATATAATCTGATGTATATTTCAGTTATATTCAATTATCATATTAATAATAAAAAACTATTGAAATATTTACAAATTAATAGTATCTTATAGCTGCTAATTTACATAATTACTTTGCGGTAACAGTCAAGTTTTAATACAATGACTTTCAAATATTATTCAATAAAATTACGAAATCAAAAATTGTAAAATTATAAATTAATGTTTCAACGGTTGAGCCGAAGAACAGGCTTCTTCGCGTTTGGTTGAAAAAAGAGGCTTTTTCGTTTTTGATTGAAAATAGAGGCTATTCGTAGCAAATTTGCTACGACATAGCCTTTATTTTCAACCAAACGCGAAATAGCCTCTATTTTTAATCAAAAGCGAAAAAGCCTCTTTTCCCAAACGCGAAGAAGCCTGTTCTTCGGCTCAGCCGTCGGTTTGTTCTTTATTATTCAACTATAAATTTTCAAAAACATTAATAATTAATATTTAGTTTTAATTATTTTTACTATCCAGCTGTATTTGCAGTTACGTAAAAGGTGTACATATTAGGAAGTTTGAAACTTTCAAGGATGATTTCTTACGTGAAGGTAAAGAATGCGCATTTTATTGAATAAAAAAAAATTTGCACTATATACACGTCTATTTTTTGCTTCCTTCTAGAGCTAACTTTGTAAAAGTAACAGTTTAAGTTTTAATCGCTCTAGAAACATGATTAGAAGCATCAGAATCATCTGATTTTTAAAAACGTATGGTAATAAACTAACAGTGGTTTTCATATTTATAAGTTTGAAATAAAATGAAGTAGTAATGAACTACCTAGTATAAAATGTAAATAAAAAGAAAATTACACCAGAGTAAAATATGCTCTGGCATAATATCTTATTTCAGCAATGAATTTCCAATGTATCGTCTTACAGATCTCGGACTTTATCTACTATCGCTATTACGAATACTCGCTTCCTTATTCCGGCGTAATGTCAAAGTGTTATTTGATAAAAACACACAGCTATGTTAATACCAGATAGACTGATTGACGTATTTATCATTGGTTATCAGTCTTTAATTGTACATTAGATGGTTTAACAAATATAGTCATCTATGGACTGGCTCTAGTTGGTTACCTTGTATTTAAGGACGTTCTCTAACTGCAGAAGTGCTCATCTCGGGTTTAAATTAGAAAATTATGTTTTAAGATATTATATAGTTATTATCTAATGTAAGAACCTTAAAAATCGTAATATCCAACACTAGA
>JAPYZB010000252.1:0-31647 GCA_030522745.1 Eupelmus kiefferi | reverse complement strand
TTTAAGTTTCGTCAAATCGCTTCAGAAACATGTTTAGAAGTGTTAGAAGTTTGAATCCCGTGATTTTAGAAAATGTGTGTGTGTGCGTGCGTGCGTGCGTGCTTGTGTATCTGTGTGCGTGCGTGTGTGTGTGTGTGTGTATGTGCGTGTGAAATATTTTTGTTTCGATTAATTGTAATCGGGAAAAAATCAGTTTTTTACTTCATACATGTGTTTTTATTTTATCTTGAATTTTCAATTATCGAAAAAATAATTTTTTATTTTTTTAATGATAGCTATAGATATTCAAATCGGACAAAAAGCAGTTGAAAAAGCATAAAAATACTTATATTTTCCCTAAAATTGTACGATTTACCTATTACCATTCATTTATTTTGAACATAAATGTGTTTTTTTAAAGAAGGATCATAACTCATAAAACAACTGATGAAACGCTTTGGAAAAAATCATGATAATGTAAAATATTAAATATCTATAATTTGAATAAGTTTGGATTAATACTGTTCATTTGTTCTTGAAAAAAAAAATTAAAAAGTGAACAAAATGCGTTTTTTATGTCCAACGATTATTTGAAAAAAAGCTTAATTAAACTAAAATTTTGAGAAAAGGTAGATGTTTTTTATATCTTGGCTAAGTTACAAATTATAATACAAATTATTTATACAAATTATAGATATTAATATTCTACATTATCATGATTTTTTCCAAAGCGTTTGATCAGTTATTTTGGAAGTTATGAACCTTCTTTAAAAAAAACACATTTATGTTCAAAATAAATAAATGGTGTATATATAATAGTCATACAAAAGTTTTATGACTAATTGTTGATATAAACTAATACATTAAAAATTGATAATACTAAAACAAATTTTAAGAAATTAACTGATTTGAAATTATTTCCATAAACATAAATATTATAAAAATATCTTAATTAGAATTCTTCTTTTATTTAGATATTAATTTTATGATATATTAGAAGAAAATTTCCTTAAGAAATTAAAATGGCTCAGGGTATAAAATTAAAAACAAAACTTCTAAAAGCTTTTAAAAGTGCCAAATTATAAGATATATATGTTTATTGCAAACAAAAAAAAAACAAAAAAAAATATTTTGTAAATTAAACAAAATTTTCAATAATATTTTAGTAAATAAACATAACGTTTTAATCATTTCATTCAAATCATATATTTTTATTATATTAAAAATTTTTTATTAAAATGAAGAACTTTCATCTATATATAAGTCGTTATAAAAAAAGCAATAAGATTCGTTTATTCTAACGTGGAACTACATTACTTTTGAACAAATAGTTTGAAAGCTTTAGAATTTCAAAAGTGAAACTCGCAGCGCGATTCATGGAGGGGGATCTCATTTTCATGTGACGTCACACCGAGGCAGTATACCTCAACCTACGTTTAGCTCATGCTCGCTCTCATAGTCATCTGCCGCAGGCTGAAGTGCTCGGGAATGCTCTCTAGTTTCTCGATTATTAACGCAAGTGTTCTTTTTCTGTGCAATTGGCACAAATAGTTTACATTTTGAAACTGTGAATTTCTTTTTTATAATGTGACAGTGTAAATGTGTAATTTAATTTTCTTGTGCTTCTCAATAAGAATAAAAAGTGTATAGTGTCTTGTATAAATTAGTAGTTAAGTTAAAAACCAGTTAATTTTTTCGGCCGCCTTCAATCAAACTATCTGATTTATTTTAGTACCATACATTATCATAAGAATAATCTGATAAAGTGATAATTTCGTGATTACTAAAAGTAGTATAATAAAAAAAATTAAAATCATACATTATACATCATTTTTATTGCCTTATTATTTAAATTAAATAATTATTTACGTATTATATAGGTTTAGAAAAGTCTTGAAGAATTTGCATAAAATTTGTTATTATTATTTTTCGTTTAATATTCTAGTTTGTTTGAAAGGCGGCCCTTATTAGATAGATGATAAAAAAGCACATACATTTAAAAATTAAGACGAAGGTGGTGCATTTTTTACTTTAAAAATAAAATTGTTTTTCCTTTCTTCTGTATCGAATGAGAAAGAAGAAAGTAAAATTACAAAATCTAGCTTATGAATATACGGTATAGTAGCAGATCATCTAAGAAACTTCTATATTTATTGAGTAATAATAATAATCGCAGTTTAACTAAACAAATTTTGTATAATTAGTTTTTTTAATTAAGTAAAGTGAATTTTATTTAAATTAAAAATCAAGAAGATTATATATATATATATATATATATATATATATATATATAAATATATCAAACGATTTTATTGGATTTTTTAATTAATACACTTATTAAGATGTTTTATTTGTAGTTTTATTTTTATTTAAATAAGTTAACTGACTTTTTTAATTTTCATCTAGTATGAATCTAAGTCAGCTGTATATAACTAGTTTTAATTATCTAAATTCATATATCTGAAATTGTATATTCAAAATCAAATGTAAATTGTAATATTTTTAAAATAAATAACTATATTATCAATTTTTAATCTTTTTTTACAATTGTTTTTTCATACATCATATACATTGACATTCCCTTCCCTTACTTCCTCTACGAATCGTTCCTTTTCACGGAGTGACTCAATAATTTTAGAAACATTTCAACTACGTTCATCTATGTTAACAGTATCTGAGAGTAGCACGGTACAGTGCAAGCGGCTCGTAGATGACCAGAAATAAGCGGCGGTATTTCCAAAGTACACTGACTCTTGTTGCGGAGATATATTTCAGGAGGCCTGATTCATCGGTTAGCTGGGTCGGCTTAAATAGTATTTGCAACTCCTGCTTCTTTCTCACTCGTTCGCTTTTATTTCTCTTTTCTCTTTTACTTCTCCGATGATGGTCCAAGAAAATTTGGTGGTTTAGAGATGGTGCTGTTAATAAGTGTTGTGGTGATGATTTTATATATTTTCTATCATTCTTCGCTATGAATCATCAATGTTTTTTACTGCTGATATAAACAGACGTAGTTGGACGCAGATCAGAATTTCTTGAATGCTTGGTCAAGTGGTTGGCATATTCAAGGTTGCATTTTCTTAAGGCCACAATAAATAAATCGAAGAGACATGAGTTTGTGTTACAAGTTTTTAATTTAATTGCTCGTTTATCTTTACACTTCATTTACATTTATATAAAATGATATATTTGTATGTATCTTAATAAATTTATTGTTAAGTTAAATTAATTAAAGTTAAGAACTGATTTCTATAAAAATTTAGTTTATTTTTCAAGAATTTAAAAATATTTTTGTACACATGGTGCTGTTATAAATTGCAGAAAGATGTTTATTAAAATGTTTTAGTATGCATCTAATTTCTAGTTCAAGTATAAAATCCATAGCGAAATAATGGTGCTTTAAGAATATTTAATTTTTAACGTAATAATATTAGAAGCAGTCGTATGTACTGATATGATGTCATGTGATATAATGTCATGTCAGCATCCTATGTGAATTTTAATTTATAAATTAAACTTCTATGTCCTAATTTTGCTTAAAATTCGGATCAATAATTAGTCCTATACGTCAATTAATTTATTTCAACAAATTAATTTAATTTTTTTTTTATTTTATCTGTTTAGTTTTTAAAAACAGATAACAGTACTGTATAAAGTAAGAAAATAATATTCGATAAAGTAACTTGTTTTAACTGTAGAATCCACATCATGAAATTTTTAAAGGGACCTCGCGGAACTCTTTAATCCTCCTTCCGTGCTTCGTCATTCTCTCTTTATCTTGCTCTTTTCCATGCTTGAAGGGATCCCCGTATAGCGCGATCCAAATATAGCCGTGTAATGTAATACACATCACGTGTGCAGAAATAGCTTAAGAGGCCTAGCCGACGAGTGCACACGGCACAGCGGCTGCGAGAACGAGGGAAATAACTTGTGCGCCCGGTGTACATGCTCACTTGATGCGCGCGCCGCCAATGCCGCGGCGTTTTTGATGCTAAACTAAAGAGGTTGCAGAGTCTAGATGTACTATCTCCTTATTATAGTTCTCGAGTTTTCACTTGCAAAGCTTTAATTTTGTGGAACATGCTACTCACTACTTCTCTCGAATGTATATTTTTAACCACACGCTTCTGCGAGAGCTAGGCGGACTCAGGCAAGCCTGCAATATAATATTGTTAGTCTCGCGCGCAATAATTGCAGAACGCGATGCCTTGCGTAATAATAATAACGGCTGTTATTCACGGTGTTGAAAATAATGATATTTTGGTATGTCGGTAAAAATAACTGTTTTTAAAAACAGAGCAGCCGCACCCACCAAGATGAGTCGTTCGCTATCCACGACTGCTAAAATTTTAAAATAGTTAGATGACAAAATAGTCTTAAACGATCAGTTTACAATTATTTTTGTTAGATAATAAATAGCTTTTTCGTGAATTTTCAAGATTTTTATTTTGTTTTTCGTTCGAGTTATGAAACTTAACTTTATTACTTCTCTTTTCTATTTTAGAATCATGAACAATGAATGTTATTTTCAGTATGAGTAATGTTGAGGATTTCTTGATAGCGAAAATTCTCTTGATATGAATTTTAACGGTAATTAAAAATAGAAGTTTTTGATCAACAAAGGAAAAATTTATATTTTGTATAGTTTTTATTTGCTTTTCATTGTACAATAAATAATTCATTAGTAAAATATTAGAAATGTAATATTTTTGTCGAATTATTCGGCGTTTACACACTTATAAACTGTAACGAACAAAAACAGCTTTGCACATAAGAATTTGACAAAAGTTAACAGTAATAACTCTTAACAACTATTTGTTTAGATACAAGTTTTGTTTACCTACTTTTGACAGTTAATTTAATCAACTTTATTAAAACTTCGATTAATATATAAAAATACATTGTATTAAAGTTATTCGTCGACAAAACGTAATACTCAAGTGTTTCTTAACACTGTTCCTAATCTTTACGAATTTGTCAGCACCACCTTCGTCGTACGATATTGTATTATTTTTTAAATACAAAATCATTTTTTTGTTAGTAAAAAGAAACTACCCGACTTGCAGAAGTTGAATAGGTTTAAACAACTGCAAACTTTTGTTAAAAAAGCAGCGTCAAAATTCAAAGTTGCAAGTTTTGGCAGTACAACGTTAAAGATTTTTTCAAATAAAAATAACTGTTTGCTTATCCCCTTATTAAGATTTGCAAATTTCAATTAAATTTACATCATTTGATGAAAGGGATAAACACTCACTCTGAATTCTCATAGCAATTTAAGATTTTAACTTAATCCTTACTTTTAACGATGAGCTTCGCAGATGATTCTACAGTTCCAGCAGATGTTGTTGCACGACAAGTAAATGTTCCGGTGTCCTCTTCATAAGTTGTTGCAATTAGCAAAACAGCATTATTTCCTTCATGAATCATCTGTAACAAATAATTTCGCATATAATTAAAATAAAATATGTAATAATACTGGAATATCAATGTTAATAAACCAAAATAATCCATTTAATTAATATGAATATTTAAAATTATCATCTAAAATTATTTATGCAAACAATATGTAAAGCATAATAATATATACATCTTCTCGGTCATGGTTTTTATTGCAACTTGAAAAGGATCTTTTTTGCCAATAAGCCTAAAATCTCGAATTACGAAACACTTTAGTACTATTTTAAGTAACATAATTTTCAAATAAAATAAATAAAGAAATAAGCTTACATCTGCTTTTTTAGTTTTAAAAAATATTAATTAGGTTCAAAGATATGATAGATTGAATTCAAACGATTAAATTTCGGATTGAATTAATATATGGTTGTATTAAAATTGCAAAAAAGTTTGTAGTAAATGAAAGCTGGTTAGTTTTATTTTATTTTTTAAAACTTTTAAATCACTCGTTTTTGCACCAGTACATACAAATCATGAGTCAGATTTTATTTATTCTCAGTTAGATTTTATCAGTTTTTTTAAAAAATGATAATAGCTTCATTGGAATATGTTGTTCATTGATGTAACCAAAAATCATTAACTTTTATCATTTTGATGAAAATAAACAGTCTTCTACAAAATTAAATAACCTTTTGCTTTTCTTTATGCATTAATAAATTTAAAAATTTCCTTCTGATCCTAGTTTAAAGTGAGCTAATAAAATCAGAATTACTATTTCTAATGCTGTCCTTAAAAGCATACTATTATTAACGAGAACAAATATTTCAGATATTAATAAAAAAAATTGATTTTTTGAACAATTTTTTTATATAATTTTTGTGTATTTAGTGTTTATAATAACTAATCTTGTGCATGTCATATTTTACTTCGATATATTAGTGAAGCTTTAGCATTTAATTTTTTTTATTAAAAACAATTTTATACGCGTAGTAAATCAATCTACATATATAATGAAAACAATTAAAATTATTTTGAGAGTTGCTACATCAAATTTTTACGAGATTTACAAAATTTAAAATAGTACATCCTATATTTGACTAAAATTAAACCTTTATAAATATTTATTGTAATTTTTACAAAAATAATATAGCTTTTAATATTTATTTTTTAAGTATATTTAAGTAAAAATTCTGAAAGCTAGATGTGGAAAAAACTTGCTTTATTTAGAATTTCAATAACGAACATTTTTAGCAAAATATGAAAATATTTTAGTTTTTCAAATTTTTGAAATTAATTTTTCCTATTTTTATTTATAAAAATGTTTATACAAAGTAATGTATTCTAGACGCAAAAAGATGAATTTGGTCGTCGGAGAATTTTGCTACAAAAGGATTTGAATTGAATTTGATTTGAAACAAGTGGAAATATTCTGAAAAATGACATGGGAAGTTCCAGCTATTAGCGGGAAACCGTCTTGCCTATAACGTCAAAATTCTTCTTTCTATTTTAAGGGTGCATATTAAATCAAATAGGATTCTTCTTGAAGCAAGTAAACTGGAACAACGAAGTTGCATTTTATTTTGGTTTTAAAAGATCGCTACTATGCGGAAAAATGCACTGAAATCAACTTAAGACAAATAGAGTTTACTTGCATTCGGAATAAATTTTTTTTAAAAGCGTATATATATAATCAAGTATTTTATTAAAATCTGTCTTTTTTCACCGAATAATCTTTAATAAAACATATTATATTTTTGATGCTAGAAAAAATTATCTTATGTAACACATGCACGATGTTCGCGTTTACGATACCTAAAATGTGGAGCTAAAGTGAACGTTTATGGACCAGCACGTCGCAGCGGGCGATAAAGTTCCTCTCTAAAATCATTATTGCCCTCTCTTAGCGGTATCGCCCGCTAAGAGAGGGCGATAAAGATTTTACTTCAAAAATGACATTTAGAGGTACAAATATATACAAATATATATACATACGAAAAAACACGAAAATCAATACATGAGTTACATAAAATATGGTATGCACCAAGGGCTAGTAAGCTTTTTTGATCTCGTGTATTTACAGTACTCGTCTTCGGCTCGTGCTAGCTCGCCTTGACTCGTACTGCAAATGGCACACTCGGTCTATAAAAGCTCACTTTACGCCCTTGGTACATAATATACTATTAACCTCAAGTAGTTGTTTATGCCTATGTGAAGCTAGGGTAAAGTGATCAAGTGACGTTGACCTCATCTTTTTGTTCATGTATCAAAATGTATATTTTGATTGACACTCAAAAAATATTTTGTTACCATCTTATTCATAATAGCCACTTATTTCCATAAAAAAGCGACTAATGTGGCTTATTACTTCTGAAATAATGGCCTAAAAGGAAAATAATGGGTCATAATTTCCTCCTAAGCCTCTATTTCCTTGCTCAGTCATTATTTCCCCGCCATCATTTTTATTAGAAAAAGTAGAAAAATTATAGAAAAAATAACATAAAAACCAGTAAGTTACCACAGTCAAGGTGGGGATAAAGTATTATATGCGTGTAATTATCACACTTGCTTCGCTCTGGCAAAAACCGACTTCGGGAATAATATGCAATTTTACTCTCTTGCCGTATAATGTACAATTATTTGGCCATTAATTTTTTTTATGTTATTTTTTCAAAGCATATTTATTAGAAAAAAATAATATAATTAAAAAAAGTCTTGCACTTTACAAGACAAATAAGTAGCTACAATTAAGGTGAAGGCAAAGTACTATATGCACTACTATTTTATTCCGAAAACACGATTTCAACATAATTTTTCGGTTCTCATGGTGTAAATAAAAACGTTACTGATGAGTAACGTTAAAATTCATTTTTCTTCACTTATTTGTTTCTTTCAGTCACACAACGTCTCCTACATTTTATAGAAGTCTACTACTTTCAATTCAACAAATTAATTTTTTTTTATCAATTTTTGGATTTTAGATAATTTCCTTATATATGTATCTCATCATTTAACATTTCCTTAAAATGTGTTAAGCAACAATCTCATAAGAAAATATTATAGTTGAAAGATCTCAACGTTAAATGATTTGAACTTTTTAATCTAATAAACGTGCTTAATATTTTAATATGCAGTAATTGATTCAATAAACTATTAAATAAAATTATTTTTCTAGAAAAAAACAGATTCTGATTATTTCTAACATTAAAACAATTTCACTTTGGCAAAATAGTACATTGCGTGACTAATAGTCTACAATTAATGTTTTTTTAAATGATAATTTTTGAGCGAATTTTGAGGGTGCTAAGTTTATTTTAGTTTAAACTTGAAACAGCGCGCTAAGTAAAACGCTTGGCACGCTAGTGCACTAGCCAGGAGAGTGTGTAATGTTTGCGTCACTAAATTGGATGAATCTTGGCTGACAGATTTTCTATCCTAGCATTAAGGTTTATCGCTGAGTTATTTCTGCGATACGCTATATGATGTATTTTCCAGCATCCACGACAAAAATTATAAACTGTACAAAACTTAATACAGTCAAGAGATTAATCTTTAACAATATATTTCGTAATTCTGTACATTTTTTGAGATTATTAAAATGTAAAATAAATATTTTATATTTATTAAAATCTTTAACAAAACATATTTTAGAAATTTATATCTTTTTTTCGTCCCTTTATTTCAATCAACAAAACATTCTTAAATCTGAAATTCAATAGAAGAGTTAGTCGAATAGAGTATTATGAATTCTATCCTTGATGAAATTATAATCACTTTCCAATCTAGCATTCTCCTAATAAAAAGGGGTAAATGAAAGAAAGTAGATTATATTATTTTTTATTTATATCTACTGGATTTTATCTATATCTATCAAAAATGAAAAGTATTTTTAATTTTATTAAATAATTGGTTTACAAAATTTTACTTATCAAATTATTGTAGTAAATTTTTGATTTTAAAAGTTTTTTGTTGATTAAAACATATTTTATTAAATATTGTAATAAATACTTAATGTCCATTTTAAGTTATAATAATTTTAAAAAATGTACTGAGACTTATATCTGTCTATAAAATAGAGAACCTGCTTGCCAAGTTTCTTTAAACTTAACAACTATAAAGTCATACACTCTCCTGCTAAACAAAGAATGTATTTAATTTTATTTAGCGTATTATCTTGAAGAGTGTGTAATTTGCATGTTTAACACATGAAAAGTCGAGTTTATAGCTCTTACTTTTAAGGGCTCAGGACAGAGTTAAAACCTGGAAAAAAATTAAATTTAATTATAGGCATAAATTTTTGTTCTCTATAATCTTAATTAAAGAAACTTTATCTACCACTTACATAAGAACTTACATATGCACTCAATTTTACAATGTAGCCTATGCGTAACCTCAAAAAGTCTAGTTCGATGCTGCAAATCCTTTTCGGAAGCTGAACTGCTATTTTAATGGAATTTGGTGGTTACCACAGGATTACTTTGCCAATTTTCAACCAATCACCTTGAAAATTTGCAGAAATCTTCACTATATCTATCCTCTCAAATTAACAGTGTTAGAATTTTGTTAAAGATAAGTGAAAGTCATTGTTACATATTAACATTCTTAAAAATACCTCAATTACTATTATTTTCAATTGTTTATAAAACTAATTTTTTAAATTCTTCTATTTTCAAAAAATTAAATTCAATTTGTTAGGATAGATATATTGAAGATCTCTGCAAATTTTCAAGTTGATTGGTTGAAAATTGGTAATTTAATCCTGCGGTAACCACCAAAATCCATTAGAAAAACAGTTTAGCTTCCGAAGAGGATTTGCAGCATCAAACCAGACTTTTTGAGGTTACGCATAGGCCAAATTGTAAAATTTAGTACATATGTAAATTCTTATGTAAATTGTAAGTAAAGTTTCTTTAATTAAGATTATAAAGAAAAAAATTTCTATAATTAAATTTAACTTTTTTCCAGGTTTTAACTTAGTCTTGAACCCTTAAAAATATTTTTTTTGAGATTTTATTTTAAATCGCCATAATATGACTTATACTAATAATAAAAGTTTTTATTTCTTCCATTTATGATAATCAGTTTTAATCTATTTATCCTCAGATTTTTTATACTTTCTAAAATCACGACTTACTTTTAAAATATTAAGAGAATTCATTTTTAATTATGGAGAATAATTACTACAACCAAAACTAGAAGACTATTAATTTTTTTCGTTGACATAAACAAAATTTATTTACCTGAAAGTCAGGTGATTCAGGAATAAGGGCACCTTCTCGATACCACTTTATGGTTGGTTTAAGATTAGCTGGTGAGACTTGTGTTTTAAATTGAGCAGGCTGTCCTTCTAAAACCACCTGATCTTTGAGCGGTGTCAACTTTGGCAAAATATCAGTTGTATCAGGAGCTAAAAATAAATAAATTATGTTTGATTATCAAGATATATAAAATTAAAATATTAATTTTATTTTATTACAAATAAGAAGTAATGTACACATACCAAGAACCTTAAGATTAGCAGATGTGGTTACTTCTCCAGCAGAATTTTTAGCAATACATTTGTAAACACCTTCATCTTCTGGGAATGCTTCTGAGATCCTTAATGTGCAAAGATCTACTTCTTTTTGCATTTGGAAATATTTTGATGGCTTAATTATCTGAAATAATTAATAATTTTTTTATTGAAATTTGTAATCTTTCTAATAATTAAAAAACAAATAAGATCTAATGCAGAATTGTTCAGATTCATTTATAAATTTTAATTTAATTTATTTATACTTAATATATTAAAAAATAACTAATTCTAATCTTATAAACATTAAAAATTTAAAAATTAGTCAGTATTTTTAAAAAATAGTGCTAAGTGCTGATTCACTTAAGATTTTTGTAGAACTAAAGGTATTTTAATCATTGATTTTTCTGTAAAATATTTCAAGAAATTTTTGCATATATTAAGCGTTTATAAAAACTAGTCAAGAACTACTATTAAAAAGTAGCACATACTTATGCGAAACTTCTTGAACTTAATACCGAATACATAAAGTACATATATTTCCATATAAGTATTAGAGTACAATTAAATAAATATTTCTGAATTTTCTAAATTCAAGAGAAACTGTAGTTTTGCTCTTTATTAATTATAGAGGATTATTCAAATTAAATTGATCTGACTTATCAAAATAAATATCAAAAATGAATTTATTGATCGCTACGAACCAAATTATTAATTTGTATTATCTTTCAAAATTTGAGGTCTAAACTACTTAATGCCTTCTAGCTAGCTAGTACCCTCATTGATGAACCCAACTTTAGCTGATCGAGGCGAAACCCTTATTAATTTTATCATTGAGCATCGCGTACTTCAGGCCTCGAATCTTAAAGGTTAATACGTGATTTTCCCTTAAAGTACAATTAATATCTTGGTTCGTAGCGATCAATAAATTCCTTTTTACTTTTAAAAAAACAAATCCTTAAATTAGTTATTGTTAAGAAGAAGTTTCATTGTATCTCATAGTCGTAATAAAATTTATAAAGTATTTTTAAATTTTCATAATATAATAATAGTAGTAGTATATCTAATAATAACCTTATCTCCTTTTTTCCATTGAATAGTTGGAATCGGTTTCCCACTAATCCTGCAAGAAAAGGCAACGGATGTTCCTTCTTTAATAGTTTGATCTTTTAAAGGCTGGAGTATTGTTGGAGTTTTCTCAACATCAGTAGTCGATGGTTTTGCAGATTTAGTCGTTGATTGCGGTTGCCGAACAATACATTCAGCTTCACATCGTGCTTCTCCCGCACTATTAATTGCTACACACTCATATTTACCAGTGTCTTCTGCAATGCTTTCCAAAATTAAAAGAGTATATGTATTATCTTCTTCTACAGTTTTGTAGCGAATATCAGGAGTAATTTTTTTGCCATTCTGTTAAAAAATGTTATTTTAGTAAGTATATAATTGTTTAATTAACTATAAATGTACAGTTTCATGTGGAAACTCACCTTTAACCAGTATACGTCAATTGGTTTAGTACCCGTAACTTTTGCATCAAATCTAGCTAGTTGACCGCTTGAGACTGTTGTACTTTGAACAGTTGTAATAAAGCTTGGAGGTACAACTCCTCCTCGGCCTGGTTGTCTTCGCCTTTCTTCGACAACAAGATTAGCACTACATTTTGCTTTTCCACCTCGATTTTCAGCTATCACTGAAAACACTCCGGAATCTTCCATAAATACTTGGCGTATAATTAACACTGATTTTGTGCTGAATGTATAAATTTGCAAATCGGCAGAGTTTGTGATTGGAAAATCTTCACGATACCATTTAATTGTCGGTAACGGATCACCATCAAATTCAACTTCAAATTTAGCTTGTTCTTGCTCAAAAGCTCGACATGGTTGAATTTTCTTTGTAAATACTGGTGGAGTTGAAGGCTTTACTTGACCTTGAACAACACGTTCTTGTGTCATGGCTTTATGTTCAACTTCTGTTGTTTCTGTTGCTGTTATTTTCCTTGTTATTTCAACATCATCTTTTATTTCTTTTTGTGTTTGCTTCTGCTTGGCAACATGAACCTCTCGACCATGAATTTTTGATTCTGATGGTTCAGGAGGGTAGCCAGGCCCTTTATGCTGTTGAGAATCAATATCTACTTCCGTTGTGAACTTTTTAATTACTTTTGTGGTTGGTTGTTCCTGAGGCTGTGATTCTCTGAAAATTTCAAATAATTATATTTTATACTTTATTTTATTTTTATTATGTTATTTTTATTGCTACAAACTTACAAAGTTTCTTGATATTTTTGAGCCATTCCTTTAGCAATCGAGTTACTAACTACTTTTTCTCCTGGTATTGCGTATTGATGATGTGATTCTCTTAGCCTAGATTCTTTCAAAACTTGTTCTTCTTCAAGATTCATAAGCTTGCTGTAATAATCTTCATTTTTCTTTGATTTTACCGATTTCTGCCATTCTGTTTGTGGTTCTTTTATTACTTTTTGTCCAAGGTGTTCAGTAGCTATTATAGTACCTTGAGATACACTTTGTTCTTTTCTTTCGTCAAAAACGCGTTCTAATTCGGTATCCTGTTTTTCAGCTTGATACTGCGTAAGCTCATAATCGTACCATGCTATAGAAAAATATTGTAATGTATTTCTTGTATTATAATAATTTACATATTTATAACACAATTTACGATCCATTTTACCTTACCTATTAATACATGCGAGGATCGCCACAAAACAATTATTTAAAACAAAAACATTTACAACAGGAACATATAACATGGATACAGAAATAGAAGATATCAATTTAGGACATAAATGAAACACAAATTCAGAAAGTTCACGAAACTCTACAATCCTTAGGATCCACTTTTACAATTCAATTTAGGTGACGTTAAAGTCTTATAATTACTGATAATTGCGATAATTTAAGTAATTAATTATATTTGCATTCAATTTATAATTTAGAAAAAATATCTCATTATGATCTTGTTCTTGTAGTCAAAAATCAAATTATAGTAAAATTTAATTTCTAAATTATCTAAATTAAATAATGCACGGAGAAAAATGGGTTTCTGCAATTATCAATAGCTGCAATACAAGATTTTAACACTCTTTTTAACAATAATAAAAATATTTAATTATTTTTTCTGATTAAAAGGAAAAATAGGTAGGACTCGGTATATTTGGGTTATCGTAAAGGGTATACGGCTATTAAGTTAACTATAACCTAAGTTCCTGAATGGTATTATTATTTATTTATATATTCACAATATTAATATTAACTTTAAATTTTAACTAATAAATAAAATATTTTAGTAAGAACTTATTTAAAAAAAAGAACAAATATTTTTAAAATATTTAAAAATGAGTCAATCGACAATGAAATAAAAACACAAAAGGTTTAGGATATAATTTTTGTAAGAAATACCAAATATATTTTAGGAAAAAATATCATTGACTGTAGTGCTTTCAATAACATGAATTTTTTTCATTAAAAAAAAAACCATACCTGATAATCCCTTTTACAGTTGAGCTATCCGTTTACCAAAGGATATTTGTATAGTCGATTGTTCGTTCGTCTTCAGTCAATCTCTCAATCGTTATTGCAGTTCTTTCTCTGGATCGCTTTATCTTTGCTGCCGACTTTGGAGGGAAAAGGATAAGGACGATAGGATGAGGAAAATGTGATGTTGGTTGAAAGTTTTCAGTATTTATGTGCGCAATTTAATTGTATCGACTTAAGAATGTGTCGCATGTTGGATCGTTCGCATTGATTTTATTTTGAATTTTGGCATTATTGTGTTTCTTACGATTTTAGTGTTTTATTTTAATAAAGTGTAATTATTGTAAGAAATCGTATCAAACTGCAATTAAAAATTAAAGTATTTTAAGATAACAATTCATTCAATTTATATATTAATAAAATTTCTATAATTTAAATAGCTAAAACATAAACTTTTATACATGTAAAATAAAATAGTTTTAGTAAGTAAATGAAAGGTATTACTTATGCAGTTTGATAGTATTTCGATAGTTTTTTGTGCTTGTTTCTTATTATACTTACGCCTTGGTGATGTCTTGAGAACTCCACGATAATCGCCACTGCGTGGTGTGACGGTTAAGGTCGTTTCTGTACGTGCTTCTCCCACTGAACTTCTTGCGATTATTTCTATCTTGCCGTTATCATATTGTCTTGTTTTTGGTATATCCAGATGGTACATACCATCATAAATTAATTTATAACGAGATCCCTAAGGAGATGTATAAAAATTCTTGCATTATTCAAAATATTTTAATTTTAAAAACAAATAAATATACAATTACGTACGCTCACTACAGTATGGCCATTAATAAGCCACATAACACGAGGTCTTGGATAACCTGTGACACGGCAACAAAATCTAGACCAATCACCTTCTTCAACTGTAACAGGCTCCGGTTTACTAACGAATGTAGGTGGAGCGCGAACTTTTTCTATTTCAGTTTCCTCTTCAGGAACACTAAATTATCAAAAATAAATTTATGAATTTCAAAATTATTTTTTTATTGTCAATTATAAATTTATTTATACTTACACTTGCCAAGCAGCTTCCATTTCTCGAATTTTTTCAATACTTTTCATTCCTTTCGGTAATTGTGATTCATAAATAATCCCTGGTTTCCCCGCTGTTTTTATAACTGCTTTCGTCTCATCCATGCCATATAAATTTGTAGCTCTACATAAGTATTCACCACTATCTTCTGGATAAACCCAACCGAAATTCATTGCAACATATCCAAAATCATATATAGGAGTAAATCTGTTTTTGTGAGGTAAAGGTTTTCCATTTAAGAACCATTCAACTTTCATATTTGGATCACCAACTGGTGCTAATTGACATTCAAATTTAGTACTATTCATTTCAACAAGATCTACTTGATTTGTAATTTGAGTAACGAATCTTGGCGGTTGTTTTTTCTCAGCATCATATAAATCATCTTCTGTTAAATGTACTTCTGAAGTATATTTTTTAATTGTAGCTTCCATTTGCATTAAAGCTTCTGATTTTTTCATACCCTTTGGTACTTGATTTTGTAAGATAATGCTTGGCAGTTCTAAAAAATAAAAAGTTTTTATATAATAATATAAAATATTTTAGTCAAGATCTCTTAATGCAGTCTCATTTAAGATTTTTGCCATCTTTATATTTTTTATTTATATAAAAAAATGTAAAATAATATGATATTTAATATAATAGTAGTTTCTGATATAAGAACAAGAACGTGATTTTCACTTTATGTTTGAATTTCATGAAAATTAAATCCTAGCTTTAATTTTAAATATACCTGGACGATAATAATATAATGTGCTAATCTATAATTGATTATATTTAGTTGTACCTAACTGTACCTAGCTATTCTTGAGATGTCAATTTCAGAAAATTGGCTTAATTTATGAATTATTTGGCATATCTATCGCATAGTTTGACATAATTTTGGCACAATGAAGCACAGATAAGCACAGTGATAAACACTTGGCACAGTTTACATAATCATGTTTATTTATGCTGTAGTATGCTAACTTGTGTCAATCTACTCCTAATTATGCCAATAAATTTTATAAATATGTCTGACTGCTTGAATATGCAATTTTGTGCCTTACTGTGCTTTATTATGTCAAAATTTGAAAATTTTCTAAAACCTCGCTATGCTTATTTATAGTTAAATGTATTAAATTACGCGTATGCCTGTTTACCTGTACCAACATATGCCGAGGAATATTAAAAGATTTAAAATAAGATTAATTTAACAAAATAATCTGTGCTAAAATAGACTTACCAGGAGAGGGTCAGAGTTCTGGATCACAGATTCGGCTAAAACTTTTCGATATGCTTTTAGATATCAAAATATGAAGAAAGCCAGAATATTAGACTCTATTGGTCAGAAGAACTCGAGTTTGGCATATTTTCAGGTTCAATTTTAGAAAATTTTGATAAATGATAGTACTCTTATAAGGTACATAAATCGATTTTGAAAAACTGTACATACTTCTACTGGAATTAAAAATTAAACTAGAGAAAACGAGCTTTCACCTACTTTTTGTAGAATTAGAAAAGCTTAAATTCTTTAAAAGTTATTACAGTTTAAACATAGTTTTAAAAAGTATGCTTAAAATTAAAATTACAGTTCTGAAGGATTCTTTGGTGTATTTCTGTTATTTAACTTTGAACTGTCATAATTTTAGTTGGAGATGAGCTTTTCTAATTGTACAAAAAGTAGATGGAAGCTAGTTTTTTCAAGCTCAATTTTGAATTCTAGCAGATGTATATTCGGTTTTTCTAAACTGATTTATGTACGTTATAATAGTACTATCATTTTTCAATATTTTCTAAAATTAAACCTAAAAATATGCACAGTAGTTCTTCTAACCAATAGAGTCTAAAATTCTGTTTTCTTCATATCCTGGCATTTAAAAAAATATTCCAAAGTTTGGGGCAAATCCGTGATCCGGAACCCTGACCCTCTCCTAGTTAGCTGCGCCTAACTGTGCTCTTTGTACTTAACTGTACCCTTTTTGTATTTAACTACGTCAGAAGTGTGCTTATTTTCCTTACAGATTAATGCATGGTTTAAAACGGATAAGAATGGTTGTACACATCAATTTTTTTTTCATACTAGTGAATAGTTAAAAGATTAATTCGCTTTCTTTAACTTTTAATAATATAAGATTACTAACGTTTGCAAGAAACAGAAGCTCTCGTAGTGTCTTCTCCAAGATCATTAATAGCTTTGCAAACATATTCTCCAGAGTCCTCTGGGTATACGTATAAGATATCCATTGAAACGAATCCCATATCATAAACAGTTCGATATCTATGACCCGCAGGAATAAGCTTTCCATTTCTATACCATTCTATTCTTAGGTTAGAATCATCTTTTGGTTCAACTTGACATTCAAATCTGACTGTTTCATTTTCTTCAACAGTAACAGATTTGATTTGTGTTATAAATCTTGGTGGCTGGCGTGGAGCTTCTGGTGGTGGTGCTACTGATACGGGTCCTCGTTCGAGCTCTTTTAACTTCTCACCACTCATTCCCGATGGTAGTTGAGAATCGAAATCAATTGATTTTTTCGCTGTAATTATAATTTATATGTGTAATTAAAAATGTAATTATATGTAATAGTATAATAAGTATACTCCATATTAATGATTAATAAACTTACAAGTACAAGTAATAGTTGCTTTGGTTGTAGCTGAACCCCATTTATTTGTCGCTCTGCAAACATATTCACCACTATCTCTTGCATATGTATATGATAGATCTAAAGAAATAAATCCAAAGTCATTTATTTGATGCACTCTTGACCCAGTGGCGAATGGTCTTCCATTGTGGTACCAATCAATACGCATAGTTGAATCTCCTACAGGTTCTACACGACAATCAAAGTGGCTTGCTTCACCTTCATTGACTTCTATATTTTTCAATTCAACTGTAAATCGAGGTGGATTTGGCTTTTCTTCTTCAGGCAGAATTTCATCTTTCTTATAAAGCGATTCTTCAAGCTTTTGAATGCTTTCTGTTCCTGTTTTAAAGTTACTTGGAAGTTGAGGCTCGAGAATAATTCCTTGCCTACCTCGAACTTGAAGTTTGCATGATACGGTAGCTTCTCCATGTCTGTTTATTGCTTTGCATGTATATAATCCAGAATCTCGTTGATAGCAGTTGGCAACTTCAAGTATAACAAAACCAAAGTCATAGATTGTCTTCACTCTGGATCCTGCTAAAAGAGGTTTTCCATTGTGGAACCACTCAACCCTCATACTAGAGTCATTAACAGGTTGCAATCTGCACTCGAAATGAGCAAGAGAATTTTCAGAAAGAGTCAAATCTGACGGGGTTGTAATAAATTCTGGTGGTTTTCCTGTATCGTCGTCTGGACTTGCTTGACCGGGCTCTGCACCTAGACCTTCAAGCTCAGCAATTTTGTCAATTGTACCTTCCATTCCCTTGGGTAATTGTGATTCCAAGATAATACTACGTTTTCCAGTACATTTCATTGAGCATGTTGTCACTGCTTCACCATAATCATTTGTTGCTCTACAACTGTACTCTCCAGAATCTTCCGGATAAATAGGCGATATTTCAAGAATTACGAATCCAAAATCGCAGAAAGTGCGGAATCGAGTACCCGTTTTTAATGGTTTACCATTCCAGAACCATTCGACCTAAAAAAATACGTGTATGTATCTTATAATGTATGTTACATAATTAAAATTTGTTATATTAATAAAAATTCGAAATTACCTTCAGTTTTGAATCGTCTGTTGGTGTCAATCGAGCTTCAAAGTGCGCGCTTTCTCCTTCACGTAAACCATCCACATTGCTTAATGGAACGGTAAATACTGGCGCTTTTCCTTTAGTTTCTGTTACTTTTTCATCACGAGATTTGATCATTGAATCTTCTAATGTTTGAATTTTTTCTAAACCTCCTTCCATGCCTTTTGGTAATTGTGATTCGAGAATCAAATTTGCTTTTGATATGCAACGCAATGTTGCTTTGGTAGTATCCTCACCATATTTATTGACTGCTCTACATTCATACTCTCCAGAATTTTCTTCGTAACAATAAAGAATATCAAGAATAACAATACCAAAATCATGGAAGGTTCGGTACCTATGTCCATGAGGTAGTTTCTTTCCATTACAATACCACTCAACTTTAAGATCTGGATCTGTTACTGGAGTCAATCTAGCCTCAAAGTGAGCTGATTGTCCTTCGACTAATTTTGTTATATCAGAAATTTGTGTTATAAATTTAGGAGGCTCGGTAACTGGTGCTGATGGAGCTGCTTGTTGTTCCCCGGTATAGGCCTCCAGTTCTCTAATTCTCGCAAGTGAATCTGGTTGTAGAGAATCAAGATATACTCCACTCTTACCGAAGCATTTTAATGTTGCTTTGGTATAATCTTCACCAAACTTATTGCTCGCTTTACACACGTATTCACCAGAATCATGAGACATAACTCCGGCAATATCCATGACAACAAATCCAAAATCTGAAACCATTTTAAAGCGAGAAGAATGGCGTAATGGTTGTCCGTTGTGGAACCATTCGACTTTCATATTCGGGTCTCCAACTGGAATAAGTGTACATTCAAAGTGTGCTGATTGATTATCCTTAAGCCCTTCAAGAGACTGTATTTGAGTAGTAAATTTAGGTTTCTGTCCTTTAGATTTATCGATGCATTCTAAAGTCATACTTATTTCAGCTTTTCCCCATTTATTTGTAGCTCTGCATGTATAGGTTCCAGAATCTTCTGTTTTCGTACCATGTACTTCAATAACAACAGTTCCAAAGGCATAAACAGTACGAATACGATGACTTGCTTCAATAGATTTTTCATTAAAGAACCATTCAACAACCATGGTTTGATCTCCAGTAGGAATTAGAGTTGCTTCAAAATGAGCAAGTTCACCTTCTGATAAATTAGAAAGATTTTCTGATTGAGATGTAAATTTCGGTGCTTGTGCGGCTTCAGATTCGGCTTGAGCACCTGGCTGTTTTCTTAATGATTCCTCTAAATCTTGTATTGCTTCAAGGCCTTCTTTACCTTTAGGATGTTGAGATCGCTCTATAATACTTTCTTTCGTGGAGCAGTAAATTGTTGATGAAGTAAATGCTTCACCTGCTTTATTATATGCTTTGCATGTATAAATACCCGAGTCCCTATCATATACATCAGTTAGATCTAAATTAACAAATCCGAAATCACAAGTCATTTTAAATCTTGAGCCATGTTGTAACACTTTTCCGTTAAAATACCATTCAACCTTTAAGTTAGGATCATCTTTTGGTTCTACTTGGCCTTCTAAGTGTAAAGGTTGAGCTTCTCCAAGATTAAATTCTGGTTGAAGGGGTACAATCCATACAGGTTTAGGATATTCTTTCTCTGGACCACTTTCTGGCTTTTTGGCCTTCGATGCGTACGCATCATCAACTTCTTTTACTTTTTCCAATCCAGCTTCTCCTTGCGGATGTTGAGTTTGTAAGTAAATATTTTGCTTACTAGTACACTTCAGGGTGCCCGAAGTTTGAGCTGAACCTTTAGAGTTCGTTGCTTTCACAGTAATTATTCCAGAATCTTCTTCGTAAGCATGATTTAAATCTAAAGCCACATAACCAAAATCATAAGTTGCTTTATATCTTGCTCCATAAGGTAATGGTTTTCCATTAAGGAACCATTCAATTTTCATAGTTGGATCTTTAGATGGTTCGACATTACATTCAAAATGAACGTTATCACCCTCTGTACATTCTACGTTGTTAAGATGGCTAATAAATACTGGTTCTTCATATGTTGGTTCAGGTTGCTCTTTTGTTCCCTCTGGAGGTTGTTCAAGGGCACTTATTTTCGATAAAGCATCTGGATGTAAAGTATCGCCCAAAAGCCAGTGTTTATCAACGATCTTTAGACTGCACGTTGATACTGCTTCACCGAGTAGGTTAGTGGCTTTGCAAGTATAAATTGCAGAATCATCCGAGCGAAGTCCATTTATTGACAATGAAACTAAACCAAAATCGAAAGTACTTCTTAAGCGTGTTCCAGTTTGAAGTGACACTCCATTTTTAAACCATTCAACACGAAGATTTGGATCAGCACGTGGTTCTACTTGTGCTTCTAAATAAACGTGTTGTCCTTCAATCAATTGATCATAACTCTTTAAATGAGTTGTAAAAACTGGCGCTTGTTGTGGTGTGGTATCAACAAACATTTCAGGAACTTTATTCATTTCAGCTTCTTTAAGTTGTATTTTTTTCCATGCGTCTGGTTGAATGGCATCTCCAGATATAGCAGATCGTGCTTTTACTTTTAGTGAAATTGAAGACACAGCTTCACCTGCATTATTTATAGCTTTGCAGGTATACACACCAGAATCCTCAGGAATTACCTTCATGATATCGAGAGTAACAAATCCAAAATCATGATTCACGTGATAGCGGGAGCCTGTTGCATAAATTCATTATTAACTTCGATTTTACGTTTGTGCATTAAAATTAAAAAATTAAACTTACCCATTTTAAGTTCAACGCCATTGACATACCACTCAAATCTTAAACTTACATCTCCAACGGGTACTACGCGACATTCATAACGAGCAATTTGTCCTTCCCATAATTCTGTTGGTCCAGTTAGCAACTGAGTAAATATAGGTTTATCAAAAACTTTCTCAGGTTCTTCAGGTCGACCTGGTATTTTATTTGCTTCCAATTGAGCAATTTTACGCTGAGCTTCAGGATGTTGTGTTTCTGATTGTATATTTGCTTTTGCTACAAATAAATAAAAGTATTAAATTTAAATTTTAAGTAAACTAAGCGTAATATAAATTGCTGTACATTCTTTCAACTACTTACATTGAATTCTCATTGAAGCTGTAGTAACGGCTTCGCCTAAAGGATTGGTTGCACGACACATGTAAACGCCTTCATCTTCTTCACGAACATGAGCTATGTCAAGAGATACATAACCAAAATCGTGGACCTTTGTGATTCTAGAACCTGGATCATTAAATTAAATTAATGTTATTTAAAATATTATCTATTAAAATAAATGTGACATGACAAAAACACCGATAAAATTTATTTTCTAAATCGTTATTCCAAGGGGGCAAGGCTGAATTAAAAAGTGTAAATTTGTAATATTGTACTTATTAATAAAAAGTTACTATTTATCTTACTTGATAAAAATAAATTTATTTATCATAAATCGTTATATTTCTGAGTAATTTAGACTTATTCAAATTTAAATCATATAATTTATTTTGATTTTCTATATTATATTTAAACTAATTCAAATTTGTATTTTATTCACTTAATTTTCAAGAAAAAAATGCTTTCTTGTTTTACATATTTGGCACCGCTGAACCAAATGAGTTCTAGATTGGAAATTATTTATTGTTAAATGCATCTTATTCTTCACTAACAAAATTTTCAATAATTAAGAAAAAAAGATTTAAATGTTATTTAAACATTCTCGGACAATATTTGCAGTCGAAATGTTTTTAAAATTATAAAAATGACATATTATAATTATAAAAATAAGAAATATTAATCTTTTAAATACTTCTTATGTTTAATTATTATAAATGCATATAACAAGAAATAATTTTCAACTTAAAACTCATTTTTTTCAATTAGGAAGTACCCTCTTCTTGAAACTGGTATATGTATAAACTTTTTATGGATAATCAAGATAATTTAGATCTGAATAAGCTTAAACTTTAGAAAATATGTGAATTAGTATGCAAGATAAATAAATATATTTTTGTAGTACGTTACTGTTTAGCTCCGTTCTGCTCTTTAACCGTTAGAGGACCAGAAAGCCAGTATACTGGCTCAGCCCATGTTTAACACTTTACCCATGATGAATCCATGATATGAGATAACTTTTTTTATGAGCTTTTTATGAGGGATAGAGCAGCTCAAATCCCGATCCTCTAAAGGTTAATTCAGTTTTATAAGATAACAATAGGAAAGAATAAGAAAAATTCATATCGGTTTTCTTTTTCATATCAGGTACAACTATGGTATTGCGAACTGTAATATACAAAAAATATATAAACGAACTTGTTTCAAGAGGTTTTTCATTTCTAAACCATTCAACCTTCAACGTTGGATCCCCAACAGGAATCAACCTGCACTCAAAATGGGCTGTTTGGCCTTCAGGAATAGCATCAATATTTTGTAATGGTTGAGTAAAGACTGGCCTCTGTCTTGTCTGAGGTTCAGGAACGTCAGGTCTCTTCCAAGGTTGTTGTGATTCTAGTTCACGTATTTTGTCCAATCCTTCAGGGCGCTGAGATTCCAAAATAATGCTATCTTTGGGTATGACTTTAAGTTCGATTGAAGAAACACACTGACCGAGAGCATTGATTGCACGGACAGAATATTGGCCTGCATCTTCTGGTACTGCATGACTAATATCAAGTGCAACATAACCGAAGTCGAAAGTAACGTGGAACCTAGATGCAGACGGTAGCGGTTTTCCATTGTGGAAAAATTCAATTCGTAAATTGGCATCATGTAATGGTTCAATTTGACATTCAAAATGAGCTGTTTGCCCTTCATATATTTCTGTTGTACCCTAAAATTATCAATTTATGTAGTTAAGAGAATTTATTGTTCACTTGAAGGTGTAATTTAATGAAATAAAATTTCGTTAATCACTCCGAACTATCCTGATTTATTTGTTATGCCGACATTTCGGACGTATATTCGTAACGTTTTTTTTTTTAAGTCAGTTTAATATGTGACTCACTGACTTATTAAACTGCTTTGAAAAGTGAGGTTAAAAATATATGTCCAAAACGTCGGTATAACAAATGAATCAGGATGGTTTACAGCACTCAACCGAGATTTATTTTATCAAATTTTCAATTCATGAATCATTTTTTCATATTGTTATCATAAAATTAAAAAAAATGTTCTAAATTTGCACTTACCCGAAGTTCAGTAACAAATCTTGGTGGAAATACGGGAGGTTCTTCAATTTCTAATCTTGCTGGTCTTCCTTGAGCTTCTAATTCTCTAATCTTTTCAAGACCATCAGGATGTTGAGTGTCGAGAATTAGACTTCGGTGAGCTAAAATTTTTAAATTTATATTTTTTAAAAAGTATTTTTACGTAGAGAAAAAATAATAAAATTCGATTATCTCATTTTAATCGACAAGACTTTGTAATCTGTAAGACAATTCATTGAGTGAGAGTACTATGATTGCAGGTATTAAATAAAGGTTAATATTTCTTTGATTCCAAAAAATTAGACTTTTTTCGCCCATTTATTAAAATTTTAAAATTCTCCGAAATTTAAAATGAATGAATTAATTAATTGGTCAATTATAATACAAGGGACAATTTTGAAAAACTTGATTTTAATAATTAGTGAGAATTTGATGTTCTGTTTAAGTTTAGAAATGCTTTTTGTGATATTATTTAAACTTACAGCCAACTTTAATAGTACAGGTATTGACTGCCTCTCCAGCAAGATTTGTGGCTTTACACATGTAAGTTCCGGAATCTTCTGAATAACTGTATAAAATATCAAGAGCTACGTATCCAAAGTCATGAGTTGTTCTGAATCTATGCCCAGTCTTTACAGCCTTTCCATTAACAAACCTAAGCATAAATAAATAATTAGTAATATTTTATCTAAATAAATATATTCAGATAATTCGTATTTTTCATCAGAAAGCCGGAAAACTTTTTAACTCAAAAGTGAACGTGATCGCATTTTGAAGTCTAATATAAACTTGATAAAAATTATTTCCCAGTCTCAATGGTGAAAAATAATCACGATGAAAACCTTCAAGCTTAAAAATCACATTCTGCTGACTAGTAATGAAATAGTAGAATAAGAATCTAAGATGTAAAAAGAAAGAATGCCTTAGATTGCATGTAAATTGTTGCCCGAGATGAAGCTAAGGGTGATTAATATACAATCTCAGGCTTTTTTTGTTTTCCTTCAAGTCACACGTACTATTTTTTGCTACTAAGTCGAAGCGAGAGTGGCGCTTTTGGCATGCCGTGATGAAAAATACTATTCTGGTCGCGTGATAAGATTCGAAAAGCGAATTTTTCTAACTGAATGCTGAAAAATTATATTACCATTCAATTTTTAAGTTAGCATCATTAATTGGCTCTACACGGCATTCTAAGTGAGCATGTTCTCCTTCTTTAAGATCTAAATTATTGAGGGGAGTAAGGAATACTGGTTTTTGATGTTCGATTTCCTTTTCGACTACTTGTTTCACTTCAACTGTTTCCAATTGTCGAATTTTTTCAAGTCTTTGAGCATCTAATGTATCAAGATATAAGCCTTGTTTAGCTGTAAAAAGTTAATAAAATATTAGTACGAAAATCAAAGGAGAAATACGTGTAAAGTCTAAATACTTACAGTCTACAGAAATAACGCAGGTAGTTACTGCTTCACCAACAGCATTTCTAGCTTTACACATGTAAGTGCCGGAATCTTCGGGATAAGCATACAGAATATCGAGAGCAACGTATCCAAAATCATAAGTAGTCTTAAATTTATGTCCTTGGGGAATAGGTTTTCCATTTCTATACCATTCGACAACCATTGTTGGATCATTTACTGGTGTCAAAGTTGCTTCTAAGTGAGCACTTTTGCCTTCAGGTAAATGTTCAATATTCTTTAAAGGTCTCCCAAATTTAGGCTTCTCTGCAATAATAAGATCTTCTCTGTCAGTTCGTTTATATCTTGTATCATCTTCAAGATATTGGATCTTTTTTAACGCTCCTTCATGTTGTGTTTCACGGATAATTGAGGCGCGAGCTGTAATAATAATAAATTATAATAAAAAATCGAAATCAAAAATAAATATTTATGTTGTTAAACTTGCTTTTATAGCAGAAAGTGTTGATTTATTTAGACTTACATTTAACGTCAAGAGTTATAGAACTTTGTGCTTGACCAAGTTTATTTGTAGCTTTGCATGTATATGTACCGGAGTCTTCCGCGTAAACTGATAAAACATCGAGTGAAGCAAACCCAAAATCGTATGCTGTTCTGTATCTGTGACCAGTAGAAAGTGGTTTTCCATTGTGGAACCATTCTACTTTGAGATTAGAGTCAGGGTAAGGTTCAATGCGGCATTCGTAATGTGCACTTTGACCTTCAACTAAGTTTGTTGGCCCGTTTAATTGTACAGTAAATCGTGGCTTTTCTGTTACAGTTATTTCTTCTTCTTCTTTACGTTTATATTTACTTGTATCTTCTAGTGCTTGGAGTTTTGACAGTGCAGCTTCGTGTTGTGATTCAAATTGTAATGCAGCCTTAGCTATGTTAGGAAAGAGTAATTGAAAATGTGTAGCGTTTATGGTTGTCTTCATTAAAAAGATGTGAATAAGTCGAGTAGATATCCCTAAGGAATATTATACAGGAATCCAAAAATTAGATTGTAAATATTGATTAGATTAATTAGAAAATTTTTTTCTAAAGATTCTATATTTTATTAGAAGCTAAAGTTCTCCAATTTTCAGGAAAGTTTTACTGGTTTTCTTTAAAAAATTATAGATAGAAAAATATCAACATTAAAATCCAAGCTTACCGATATTACTGACATTTTAACATGAATAATTTTTTTTAACAAAGTCAGTGAAATATTCCTAAAAATCTAACAACGTCAGTTTTTAATAATATTTTAAATTAATAAAATTTTCTAATTGATCTAATTAATGTTTATGACATAAATTTTGGTTTCTTGTTTAATATTCTATGTACATTTCTAAATCACACTTTTACTTGGTCTTAAATTTGAATTTTATTGTAAAAATAAAAATTTACTTACATTGCACGAACAATGTAGCTGATGTAACTGCTTCACCGAGATCATTAACTGCTCTACACGTATAAGTTCCTGCATCTTCAGGATTTACGTACTTCATATTTAAAGCAACATAACCAAAGTCATGCATTGTTGTAATTCGATTAGCTAAATAAATAGAAACATTTATTATTTACTCAAATATTAAAAATAATTTCCTTACTTTTATAAATTTTATATTTTATTAAAAAAATCATTAATTTAAAGTTATGAAAAGAATGGCAATCAAAATAATGCAATTAAAATATAGAGTTTTTTAATACTTACATGCTAAAATTGGTACACCGTTACGTAACCATTGTATTTTCAGTTTTGAATCTCCCACAGGAATAACACGAGCTTCGAAATGTGCAGCTTGATTTTCAGCAACTTGTAAGTCTTTTATAGGCATTGTGAAAACAGGTGCTTGAGAGACAGTTTCTTCTTGTATAGGTTTACGTTGATAACGAGAATGGTCTTCTAATTGCCGTACTTTTTGTAAAGCTTCTTCATTTTGTGTTTCCAAATAAATAGATTTTTTAGCTGTAAGATAAAATATATGGTATATTAATCGGTTAAAGCAAATTATTTAATTTGTAAATAATATTTACAATGAACTATAGCAGTTGCTGAAGTTATAGCTTCCCCGATTGCGTTTCTGGCTCGACACGTGTAAGTTCCAGCATCTTCCGGATATGCATACATAATATCTAAGGCGACAAATCCAAAACTATTAGTTTCGACAAATCGTGAACCAGCTTTCACTGGTGAATTATTATGGAACCATTCTACTTTCATTGTAGCATCTGATACTGGAATCAATCGACATTCAAAATGTGCTCTTTGCCCTTCTCTAATTTCTACATTATTTAAAGATGTGGTAAAAATAGGTGCTTGGGTTGTAGTTTCTTCAATATCTTCTCTTCTTTGGTACTTTGAGCGATCTTCGAGGTAGTGAATTTGTTCAAGGCCGGTTTCATTTTGCGTGTCCGTTAATATTTGAGCAGTTGATCGGCAACTTAAAATACAACTAACTTCATCGCTTCCTACGAGATTAACTGCTCGGCATGTGTAAGTACCAGAATCCTCCGCAATTAGGTCAATGACATCAAGAGCAACGTAGCCAAAATCGTGAATTGGACGGAAACGGTGTCCTAAAAATAAATTTAGTGTCAATAATATATGTTTTTTTAAATTATTTCAATAACATGTAAAATATATTTATAAAAAATAGAAATAAATAATACCTATAGTGACTGGACGACCGTTTTTATACCATTCTACTTTTAAATTTGAATCTGTAACAGGTTCGAGTTTACATTCAAAATGAGCATGCTGTCCTTCTCTGAGATTTTCTTGATTTTTAGGATGAGTTACAAATTTAGGTTTAACATTAACTACTTCATCCACTAGTTCGTGTCTTTTGTACTTTGAAGCATCTTCTAAATATTGAATTCGTTCAAGTCCCTCTGGATGTTGGGATTCTAAAATTAAGTCTTTTTTTGCATGAACTCTCACTGAACACGAAGTTACTGCTTCACCAAGTTGATTGCGAGCTTGACACGTATAGACACCTGAATCTTCTGGGTAAACTCCCAAAATATCAAGTGCTACATAATCGAATTCATACGATGGTCTAAAACGATGCCCTGTTTTTACTGGCCTTCCATTAACAAACCAGTATACTCTCATTGTTGCATCACCAACGGGTTGTAAGCGACATTCCAAATGAACATTTGTTAATTCAACAGTTTCAATATTATGAAGTGGTCTAGTGAATTGAGGAGCTTGTTGAACAGTTACTTCTTCTTGTTGCGTTCTTCTATAACGCGCTGAATCTTCAAGCATTTGAATTTGTTCCAAAGATTGTTCATTTTGAGTATCAGTGACTACATCGGAGCGACCAATTACGCGAACACATGCTGATGTATGAGCCGATCCTAAGTGATTAGTTGCACGTACTGTATATTCCCCAGAATCAAGTGCACTTGCATGTATAATATCAAGAGCAACAAATCCAAAGTCGTAGTAAGTTCTGAACCTCGACCCAACAGTAACTGGTTTACCATTTTGGAACCATTCAACTCGCATTGTTGGATCACCCATAGGTTCCAGTCTACATTCTAAATGAATATTCTTGCCTTCACTCACTGGTGGTGGATCACTCAAAGGTTGAACAAATATTGGTTTTGACTTAGAAATCTCTTCGATATAATATTGCGGCTCAACAAATTTGGAATCTTCAAAGCGCTGCGTTTTTTCGTATGCTTCTCTATGCATGCTACTTGTATCTATACTGGACCGAGCTGTAACAAAACATTAAAATCAATAACAAAGTTTACTTTTCAATATTATATTTAAATGCTCATTAGAATTTAAAATCCTTACTTTCAACCACCATAGTAGCAGATAATTTGGCTTCTCCTAAATTATTTCTAGCAACTACAGTATAGGTTCCTGCATCCTCTGGTCGAACTTGAAGTATATCGATTGCAACATATCCAAAATCATGATAAGTTTGAATCCTATTAGCAGCAGTAATTGGTTTGCCGTTATGATACCATTCTATCTTCATAGTAAGATCACTTTGTGGTTCAACGCGAGCTTCAAAATGTGCTCTTTGTCCTTCAACAATTTTGTTAGTGCCTTTTAATGGTCCCAAAAATCTTGGTGGTTGATTAATTTGTTTTTCTTCCTCTACTTTACGTGTGTATCGACTAGAATCTTCTAATGTTTGTATTTTTTGCAGTCCACTGGGGTGCTGACTATCGTAAATTATATCATTTTTAGTAATAACACTTAATTGTGCCGTGGTATGCGCTTCCCCAGCACGATTAAACGCACGACATGTGTAAATTCCAACATCATGTATCGTAACATATTTTATTGTAAGCGCAACATATCCAAAGTTAAAGAATGTTGTAATTCGTGAACCTATAATAAAATAAAATCATCAATGTAAATTACATTATTCCTAATTGCTAAAAGATTTTTGCATTTCTTAAAATCAACTTTAAACTTACTAGCTTCGACGGGACGTCCATCTTTTAACCATTCAACTCGGAGTGAAGCATCTCCGACGGGTTCGAGTTGAGCTTCATAATGTGCGAATCCGCCTTCTCGAATATTAATTTGATCCTTGATAGGCGTTTTAAATACCGGTGGGATTATCTTTTCAGGCTGCTCGTGAACATATTTCTGGTGTGCAGCCTGTTGATATGCTTCTAATTCCTCAGCAGCTTCGATATATCTTTGTTGTTCAGGAATACCGAGATCGGCTGTAACACTTGTACGTGCTACATGGAAAATAAAAATCGAAAAATAAATAAATACAATTTTTTCTGATACATAACAAAAAGAGTTAATTTTGAGTTTTACCAAAGACACGCAAAGACGCGGTGCTAATGGCCTCTCCCGAGCGGTTCACAGCTCGTACTGTATAAGAACCTGCATCTTCACCTCGTAGGTGCATAATATTTAGTGAGACGTATCCGAAGTTGAAGATGGTAGTGATTCTTGAACCTTTAAAAAATTGTGTTGTAATTAATTCATTAAAAGATTCATTTAACTATGAGAATTTCTTTGTCCTTTATTTATTTATTTATTTATTTATTTATTAAACAGGCAAGAATTGCCCTTAATACAAAAAAGTTTTTACATTATAACAAAATGCCAGATAAGTTGCGCAGTGTAGGCACGTTTGTCGCTGATAGTATAGATACATATCACATTGTTATTACTAACATTATTATAAAAATATTATTTCACTTACTTGCTGTGATTGGTCGTCCATCCTTATACCACTCCACTTTCATTGTGGGGTCACTAACAGGAGTGAGTTGTGCCTCAAAGTGAGCATTACGCCCTTCCTGTAGCTCTCCTAGATCTTGGAGTGGTCGGATGAACACTGGTCGCTGAGAAGAGGTTTCTTCCACGGTTTCCTGTCTTTGGTACTTGCTGTAATCCTCAACCTGTTGGATATAGCGAAGACTGTCGGGATTTTGGCTAGTTTGCTCAATTGTGGCACGTGCTATATGGAGAAAAGAAATAATTAATAATTAATACTCTGATCTTTGATAAGCAAAAATATCTTACGTGTCACACTGAGGGTGGCTCGAGATTCGGCAACTCCGGTAGAGCTGATTACACGACAAACATATTCGCCGCTATCTTCCATGACTATACTTATTAAGTCTAATGCGATAAATCCGAATCGAAAAACGGATGTCGCTCGTGAGCCTGTAAAAAGTTAATTTTAACTTAAGTGAATCTTTTGTTCAAGTAAAATCTTCAATACGAATATTAATTAGAATAAAAGTAATAAAGTTATATATATATATATATATATATATATATATATATATATATTTCGTCGCTGCCGCAGTTGTCATATTTTTATCTCAAA
>JAPYZB010000251.1:0-24784 GCA_030522745.1 Eupelmus kiefferi | reverse complement strand
AATAATTTTATTTATTGATGTGTAGAATTCAACAAAGTATTAATTATCTGGTGTAAAGCCTCTGTGTAGAGCTAAAATGTGCTCAATATCACTGGTATCCTACAAATAATTTTTATACTCACAGAGTACATTGAATAGTTTTTCATTTTGGAATATAAATAATTTTAAAGTCGTTTATAATATTTTGTGTTTTAGCATTTTTGATTGCGAAAAATCTCAGTTCTTCTATAGGACTAAATATTTTCGTAATAATAACATTACATTCGGAATCAATTACAAATAAATCTAAATTACTTGAAGTTTTTTTATTTATTCAAAACTATTCAAACATTAAAAATTATATATTTTAAAAATATAATAAGAATAAAATAATTTAAAAAGATTTATATACTAATATATTCATTGTTCCTTAATATTTAATCCATTTTAAGAAATCCATACTTGGTAATTTTTTATGAAAGGAAGTAGTTGATGAGTTAAAATTTTACATTGCAGCATATGCTTGTAAAATAAAAATCAATGTTTGCAGATAGAATTTTCATAATAATAGAGATACGCGGTTTTCTGGAACAAAATTGAAAAAATTGAATAATGTTATGTCTTTATATTCTACTCCATTGGATCACGGCATTATTTTAAAACTTTCTATTTCTTTTTATAGAAAATATAACATGTTCAAAAATTTAAAATCTGTTACCTTAATTTGGAAAATATCGAGTTACATTACATTCGCGCAAACTTAGATTTGACCTGTTTTCTCTTACTGTTATTAAAACTCTAAAATGAAAATTATTAGTAATAATGATATTGTATTTCAGAAAATTATGAATATATTTGTTTTTTGTAAATCGTACTTTTATTGTAATTCGTGCATAATAGCTGAAATAAAAATATTAATCGGTTTTTTATAGAAAAAATATAATATTTAAGACACTTTATTTAATTCGAATAAAATTTATTTTATTAATTCTAAAAATTGAAAAATTACAATAGAAATTTTAACCTAGAATATGGCAGTAAAGAATTATTAAATACTGCTAATTAGTAAAGCTACTATTTATTAAACTAAACAAAGTTTAAAGCTTGCAGCAAAAATAATATATTTTGAAAATGTTCTTGTAAAATTCTTGAGAAAGCAACAACATGACACGATCTATATGTTAAATTTATAACCAATAACACGCAAAAGCCTCAGATGGAAATTTGGCGATTAATTCATTATTCTCGTGTAAAAATAACGAAAATCAAAGATGATTCTCATATTTCTTTTGTAATTCTCATAGGAATTTTGTTAAAAAATTTCACATTGACAACATTTTTTTTACATCATTTAAAAGTGATTTTTAATTAAAAAAGAAAAATACATTTTACTAAAAATAATTAAATGATTTTCTAAGATTAAAATGAGAATCGTCATCTTTTAAAATTATTTGATGCTCAAAGCTCATCTGGAAGTCATTTGAAATTAGTTTAATATTTATGTTAAACTTGCCTAAGAAAATTCTCTATAGATTTTACTTGAAAAATCGTTGAAAAATTCATTATACAAATGGTACTATATATCTAAAAGGCACTCTAAATCTATTTGCTTGAAAAATTTTTGTATTTATTTTATTATAACCACCTAACAATCATCTGATTCTAAGTTTAGATTTTTCAATATTTCGGGTAGTAAATGATGGAAGTACTAACTACTTTATCGATATATTTAAAACACGTAGCTGTGTTTTGTACATTAGATAAGATGCATTTTTGGAAGTAGATTGTATGGAAGCAAGCTCAAACTATTTTACACTTGGTTTTAAAAAAGAAGACGATTTGAATAATTAAAAATCTATATACATGGCAATATTAAATTTTAGAAATCTTTGTTTTTTATTTACCTTGTACAGTTATTAGCTTATAGCTTACTATTAAGATGCTCATATATATAGAATTTACAATTACTTTAAGAGTTAAGCACCCTAGCCGTTACCATAAGGAAGAAAACACACTTGTCAGACTACGCGAGAGATTAGTAATTAAATAAAAAAACCTGGAAATATAGAGATGATCCATGTACCATATAAATCCGACAGTCCCTTAAAACTGCGTAATTCTGATTAAGATAACTCTGTTCTTTTGATCGAAAATTGCAAAGATATTACCTTGATCCGATTTACGCAACTCTTAATTTAATTAATGAGACTTTACCAGCCAAAAAGTTACATTTTCCAATAAAGAATTAACATCCTTTAATTAGGTCTTAAATTACCATCTAGGAATTTCCACTACACTCCGTCAAAATTCGAAAAATGTTCAAACTGTTCGGATAATTTTTTCTTTCAATATACCCTTAATCAGATACAATATAGTTCAAAATTAGCAGTACAGCAGTACAACATCTGACACTTTCATAAAGTGAGGAAAATGTAAGAATAAACCTTATCCCTACAAAGGAACTAAAAGTAAGTATAACACAAAATACAAGTTACAATATTTTAGAGTACTTTTTGCTGCCAAAATCGAACTGCATTGAATCCAATTTAAGCGTTTATTAATTAAGTTTATTCATTCTATAATTTAGTTTCTTATTTAATTCTGTCATACGCAAAATATTTAAATCTCATAGGTCCAAATATCATTTCTGAGTATAAATTCAATATATAGATTAACGTGTCATGGTTAAAATTTAACAGGAATAATAAGTATATCATCAATTATTGCGCAATCTTTCGATTTGGGAAGAAATCAAATATTATAACGCATTTTTTTAGTCTATTAACATCTTACAAAAATTGAAGTAATATAAATTTTTATATTATTCGAAGACTAATAAGTATATGTATATATGATGGAAAATTCCAAGTATATAAAAATTCAAATAAAATCACTCGGGTAAAAATCTTTAGTTAAATTCTAAACTAGTTTATATAAAACCACAATACATATCAATAAATCAATCATGGAACACTTGTTTTATTGCATTAATAGTTATTTAAGTAAATGCAAAAAGTTTTAAGCATTATTATATTGTAAAAATTCATCAATTTTCTGTAACTTTTATAAAATAAAAAATATTAATTACTCACTCGTTTTTTGTAATCATTTTAAAATAGTTGTAAATATTAAAAAACATTAAAAATTTTTTGAATTTAAGCTACTTTCTAGACACAATTCGCGAAATACTTTTTAGTCTTACACATTTTAAGGAACATGCTAAAGCCAATAAGACTTTTTTGACAACTGATTAAAGATAATAAAAATATTTTTTCTAAAGTTAATTCTTTGGTTTCCCCTACAATGACTAGATTCAATAAAAATGGCAAGCTTTGTATATGCTAATCTTAAAAAAAACTAATAAAGCTTTAAAGCTAAGACGAATCATAATCAGTCTCATGTGTATAAACAAAATCTCTGAGTACATCACGTTCATATGAGCTTTCAGCATCAGCAAGTTCCCATTCCTCTTTCATCTCAGGTTGTGGATACTTTTTTGATCGTTCATTACATTCTATCAGCCATTCTTCGAGGAAAGGATCTCCTTCTCTTTCACAAATATTGTGTATAATGCAACATGCTGCAATGACTTGTGGAGCTAATTTATAACTAATGTCCATGGTTTGGCTAAGAATTAAAAATCTTGATCTGAGTCTTGCTATCACGGAGTCAGCATAATTTCTTATCTCTTCTAAATATTTATTAAATAGAACATCTTCAGCACATGTTACTGTAGTATAATCATTTAAAAGCCACGAATTAAGTGGTCCTTTTATTGGACCAACAATTTTATAAGAAATGTCAACATCTTTAATATTTCGTTTTTCCTGCACAGACAAATAAATAAAATGTCAATAATTTAACATAGAGTTTACTTGAATCAAATGCAATTTTAACTTACCAATGGTAAAACTTTACGTGCATATTTATATAAATTTGAATCAGTTAAAATCAATTGAGGTTCAGCAGCACCAGCGTGACGTACACTAACATCCCTAATGCTAAAAAGTATTTATTTCTATCAAAAATTATTGCACAAATTTATTGAGTAATTGTAAAACAATGCATTACTTACAGACAATTAGAATCTATGACATTTTGCAAGACAAACGATGGATAAAGTTTCGAATTAAGAAATCTATAATTTAAATTTATTGGAGAAGATATTGGTATATGCACAATGGTCATTACACCAATAATTTGGGGAAGTTTATGAGCATTCTCAAAATCTTTGGAAATAATTTCAGCTTCTGCACTTTTTGGCATAGTAATAGTATCATGCAAAAGGTATTTGTTTATTGCTAAAACACATTTGTAAATAATTTTATGAATTGTTGTTTTATGAACTTTAAACTTCTTTGAAATCGCAACATAGTCTACACAAGATGTTAATTTGTAAAGTGCAATTGCCACTTGCTTTTCAACGCATATACCTACAAATAAAAAATAATTAATACAGTATTATATAATATATTGTTACATATTGTAATTGCTAATTTATTTACCTTTACGGAAATATAAAGTAGAATCTTCATCCAATAATGCTCCTACTCTTGGTGCTATGTACGGTCTCAAAAATTTAATAAGAAACATATATGTCTTTCGGGAGCACTTAAAGTATTGTAAACATTTTTCATTAGGGTACTCTTCTTGGACAAAAATATCCCACCAATTTAATTCATTTTCCGAAAGTGTAGAAAGCTGGGTAGCAGGATTTTCTTTTAATAATGACATTTTGATAACTAATTTTATGACTAGAATATTATGACTAGATAATAACTTCCTTGAAACAAATAAGTTTTTTGTAATTACATTTCTAGCAATTAGTCCTCATATTGAAATACAAATATTATTGCAACAATTAAAAACTATAGTACTAAAATAATAAATTCATACTTTTATTAATAAAATAAAATTATATATTTCTCAATGTTTATCAATTTAATTCATTAAAAATTATATTTCTATAAAATTATATTATTATCCATGTATAATTTTATATAGATTTTTAATTGATTCTAACTTAAACAATTTGCTTAGTAAGGATTAATGAAAAATTTTTTAAATTATATGAAGTACATACATATTTGAGTATGCATATAGTTTATATGTATATTTTTTATTATTTACTTGTAATGTTTACATTAATAAAATTCTAAATATTAAGACACATAATTAAAAGCAAAATAGTAAAACTTTTTTTTTTAATTTTTAAAACCCCTAAACAAATAATAAATATATTTAATAATAAATAGAGAATTAATTTTTCATAAAATTAATAATAGTTTCATAATCATTTCTTTTTGTTGCAGAAATGTGTTAAAGGTTATGTGCAAAATTTACTTGTTCTTTGTTTCAATTTGTACTCATATTATTTGGTTTTATTCTCTTTCTATACACTAAAGCCATGCTTTTTTCTTGCCCTCATTCAACTATCTGATTCTGTCAACATTTTATAAATTTTCATTGTTCAATTAACGCGTAAACAATGTAAAACATTTTATTTGCGCGCACTTAGAAAGGATTCGCCGATTCGCCGACTCGGCACAAATTGTTGGTAAAGTAGATCGGAAAAATACCCGTATTTATCCCTCGAGAATTGCAATGATTTTTGCGCGCAACCGAATTTCTACGCCAGTAAAATAAACAAAAAATTGTTACTCTTAAATAACTTTTTGTCGAATATTAATTGGATTTGATTTATTAATTAATCATGCATGAAAAATTAAAGATTTTTTGTGTACTACTCACATAATGATTACTTAAAATAACAAACAGGTTATCTGGGAGGGGATTAAAAATAAAGTAGGCATATTTAAGAAATGAAAATATTATTTATTAATCGCATTTAAATAGTTGCTTAGACGTTTTCTTATTCAGTACATATTATCATTATGCATACAATAACAACCATCAAATAAAAGTAACAATTTACAGCGAAATGTACAAATCTTTCAGAGATAGTTTACACAACTTTCAACTATACAAACCACAGAGTGGATTTTTTTTATGTCCTGCACTGGCAACTCGTCTCTGCTCATTCATTTAATCTTTCCATATACACATATATATTGCACCAAATATCGTTGTTCGCTTTCTTTCTGGACTCTCATAATGATATCAAAGATACACCTATTCAAATTATAACGATTGGATTCAAAAGTAGGAAAACAAACGGAAGAATTATTTTTTTTCTGGCAGGAATATTCTTGCAGTCGCGATACGTATGGGAAAATTTTAACAGAGACGATTGCTTTAGAAAGACTTATTAATTTACAGCGAGATTCATGCTGCATGTCCTATTACTTTACTTTTATAGCATTCTAATTTAGATTGCATATTTTACAATTTTATAGTAAACAATCAATATGAAAAACGTTTATGCTGAAAAACTTATAAAATATTATGACGAAACAATGTACATATATGAAAATGATGATTTTTCTGAGATCAAGTGCATCACTTAAGAATAGTAAATTTGTTTTACGGCATTAAACATAATCATATTAAATATGATCAATTACTGGTACGTTTAACAAATAAAATTGTAAATTATACAATCTAATATTATTGATACTTGACTCATTTAATTTATATTACTTCACCATACTATAACTGTGATCCAAATAAAGTTACAAAGATTAACCAACATAAAAATAAGACTTTGATATAAACATTTTTGTATCGCAAAAGACCAAAGAAGTAAAATTATTTACTTTAATACATATCTATTTTATTTCCTGTTAAACATACCAAAAATGAAAAATATAACACAAAGATGTCTCATCTAAATTACAAAAGTAAACCGTAAATATAAGACTAAATCATACCCAGTAAGTTTAACAGGAAATATTTTCGAAAATATGTTAAATATACAAATAAACATTCAAAATAGTTTATATACCAGAATAAACATAAAGTCCTAGGAGGTCCTATCCTAATTTGTAACTACACTCTAATGTAATTAGACTGATACATAAAAATCAGTTGAGTCTTGAACGTGAATCATTTATATGATACTCATATAAATGTCACTGATATAATTTAACTTTTAAAAATTAATTTTTAAATTTCTTTCGGTAAGAAACATTAAAAATTAATTTTTAATTTTATCAAATTATAAGTAATACCAACTAATATTTATGTCAGATATTAGTAATTTAAATTTAGTATGATAATTACTAGTGCGAAAGGAAAGACTTTCTAGACTTGTTTGTTTATCTGATTTTTTTTACAAAAAAAAAACTCATTGTACAAGTAAATTCTTCGGACGGGTTTGTACGAAGATAAAAGCATCTTTTAACCATTGTCTTCGTTAATTTCAGCACTTATATAAAAATAAGCAACTGATTCGGACGAACGACATTAAACATGGTATAAAGACATTAAAATCTATCAAATTATATAATCTTGCTTCTTGATTATTCATTGTATCTTAATAAGGCTTTTTCGATGTCCTACGCTTGTTTTTTTCTTTTATTATCAAAATGAAAAGTACCCCGCTCGCTTTTGTTTTGTATGCGCACAATGGATCAGCCATAAACGACTAGCTTCGAAAGAATCGAGTCATAAACGGTGCAATAACTTTGTCTTCACCTACAAATAAACTGCAGTCAATTATTTTAAATACACGCCACGTCAATAGTCACTTTGATGTTTCATCTTCGTTATTGACTTTGTTTTATAAAGACGCAATTTTTACACTTCACTCACACTTTAGTACACCTTACATAGCGTTTGATACCTAAATACTACAATTACTTCATAATATACATATACACGTTGCACTGTTTATCAATCAATCTTTCAAAATATAATATCTACACCTAATCATACGTAATTGTTACATTTTATATATAATTTGCGAAGTTCCAAACTCCATTATTTTGTTTATATACACATGAATATATGAAATACTATACAAAATGTTTTAATTCATACCATAGAGAGTATTTAATGTTTTTATACATTCACCTACATGATATGAATTCAACAGTCAGTATACGTAGATATATATTAACATGTATATTTTTCATTGGAAAAATTTATTTGTGTCATGTTTGGCCAATCAGACCATACTTTACAAACTGTACAATAACGCACAGTTATTATGAGAGACATTTTCACAATTTCGACAAAATTAATTACAAGCACAGACAAATTAACTAATTCTTTTTTGACTATACAATCTGCTCAAATAAATACAGGACTATCACAACTATGCATATTTTGCCTCTTAACCGCTTGTACAATTTTATTTATTTATTATTTTTTTTCTTTTTTGATTTCAACAATATTTATCAGTCGCTTGTACCCTTTTTAAACAAAGTAACAACTCGATCATTATTATTTGATCATTAAATATAAAAAATGACTTTTCATTACAATTGAAAAAAAGGATTAACATTCATAAATAAATAAGACAGGCAATTGAACTAGAATATATTTATAGTTTTGACATAAATTTTATAACAAATTGAACGTTAATCCGTCTGTCAAAAGTAATAGTATGCCATAATTTATTACAATAAATAACCAAATTTCTAATGAAAATAATAACGCCTAATTTTTAAATTACGCAAAATTGTTCTCATACTTTGGAATCAACTTTAGATTTTCTTCATAATCTTGTAATTTTCACAGTATTTAATAACAAGCTATAAATAATTATAGCAATAAATTTCAAGTTTGTAATACTATTGAAGTTTTTATCGAAAATTGAATTCTGTTAATTAAGGATGTAACTACATTTTTATATACAAACGTATTTTTTTAAATAAGCATTAGATATTTATAAATTGCTACCAAAATATTTAATTGAAAACTTGATACTTTTTAACATTTTTTAATTAGGACTTAGAATAAGTAGTCATAAGTAAAAAAAACTTAAAAATACAATTTGGAAGATATATTGAAATAAATCATTTTGAACTATCTAGAATGGCTGTTTAGTAAATATATATAAATAGTGAATATACTACAAAGTAATATATTTTGTACCCTTAATAAATGAACTTTGAGAAATCAGTTTGATGATCAATGTTCATTATGAATTTTACGTAAGAAACAGTTAAAAAAAAAAGAAAAGATAGTACATTTTTGAAAAACTCCAGAATGTTAAAACCTTCGTAAATCAACTATAATCACAATTTAATATCAATTTATAAATATCCAGAGCTCATAAAGAGAGCCATAAATTAATAAAATCAATGAAAATCCAGCTCTCTTTCGTAAGTTTCGCTCGACAACAGCATATTGTTTACAAAAGCTAAATTTGTATAAATTGGCACAAGCGAGTCTTCTCGCAACTGAAAAGTCGATATCCAAAGTATGAACGAGACGCACAACGGAAGATTAATCTCGTCGAAAAATCGAAATACAACTGTGACCCGAAGCTATTTCCCACCTTCGTTAATTAAACCCAACCGCAAGCTTCTCGTCAACTTTGAAGCCTGACTAAGAAAAGTTCGACGTCTCCCCGGGCGCGCCCTTTGAGTTTACGTAACTCTCTATCGCACGCTCCCTCTGCATCTTCTTTCGGCCGGGTGGTTTGCGCGGCTGGGCTCTCTCCGGTTGTTATATCGATCCGCGGGTGCGCAACGTTCCACTGGCGCGCGCGGTGATCCTGACACCGGCGGGCCCGGCGAAACGTGCCTCCTCGAGAGACGGACATTTTGAGGGAACAACTCCAGCGGCCCTCGTGACAGTCTTTATTTTATCGTGCGTGCATGTGCGTGCAGGCGGCACGACGCGTCTTGTGTCAGTCCTTCCTTAGGATTCGCGCTCTGCCGGAACCTCTAGCCCTTCGAATGGACGTTCGTTTTCTGGGCCTTTTTCTTTCGGGCGGCCAGCATGTCGTAGAACGGATTGTGCGATATACTTTGCCTGAGGATAGTAAGATTTTTTATTAGTATTGGCCAGTGCTAAGTAATTGATTTGCAAAGTAAAATTTAGGTGAACGACAAATTTTCACGAAATATGGAAAATTAGATTCACTAAATTAAACAATTATTAAAATATAAGAAAAAATTTTTTTGAGATTATTTCAAGACGAATTTTGGTTAAAGCAAAATTCGTTTTCATATTTAGTATACTTAAAAAAAATTTGAAAGGTATTCAAAAAATATGTTGAAAAATTGTAGCTGCAGTAGAAACAAACCAATAAAAAATTGATAAAAATCTGACAGTTTACTGTACAAACATATTAAATTAAATTGAATAAACTTTTTTTCGTTTTATCAATCCTTTTCTTCTACAACAACAAACATTAGGTTACTAACTAATTTAAAACTGACGGAGAGTTAACGAACGTCTAACGTACATCTCATTTTTTCAACATATTTTTTACTTTGCCTTTTTTCTGAATATACAGTACATAAATGAATACTAATATTCTTACCGCACGCATTTTATCCATTCGTCCTTTTCTTCATTGGTCGCAGCAGACATTCGGTAAACCGTGTGTTTGCCTGAAAATAACAATGACAGTATGTAAATGAAGATGCCTAGCGAGAAAAAATGTTGAGAAAAACCCGAGAAAAAAGCTGAATTTAAATAATTCTTTTTATTTCACGTTTGAATCTACGTTATTCACTTTTATCTTAATAATTCGTCGACGCGCGCGCGAAGTGTTTGTTCGAAAAATTGCTGCTTGTTGTTTGCACTTTTTATTTTCGTTGCCAGCTCTTATTTGCATAAGCCGAAATACGCGGCCCGCCAGTCTAGTCTACAAATGTGACGTGCAATGCACGACTAGAGCTGTACTTTTTAAAGACTATTTTTAAAATTCTCGAATTTAAAGAACAATGCTTATCAACAAAACTTGTTTATTTCATAAAGTACTTTTCCACAAGCAAACCAATCGAGTATAAAGTTTGACGAACCATTCGCAAAACTGAAGAAAAAGAAAAGTGTTATAGAAAAAGAAAGAAGTGCTCTCTCACCTTCGACGACTTTTCCCTCGCTGTCGGTCTTGCAGGCCTTGATGAATTCGGTGCCGGCCGCGTAGAGCTCGAAGCAGTGCGGCTTGTTTCTATCTTGGACCTCCCTGACCTGGATGTTCTCCAGTGGAATGATGCCGCGCGGCTCCTTGTCCGTCGTGTACTCGAAGTAGTAGAGGCAGTTGTCGTTCAGGATGAACCAGCGCCTCTTCCAGCTCTTGTACCGTCCACCTACAAAGTCGCCGTTCGCCGAGAAAAAAGAAGAAAAAGTCGGGCGTATTAGATCAAAGGGGCGCTTCGCTAAGCGTGGGGGCCTCAGCTCCTATTGGGCCGGGCCCCTCGTCTGTGCGGTTATTTACCTGCTGTCTCCGGTCAGATCAGCAGTTGGTAGTGGGTATCAAAGCGGCATAGAATAAGAATAGAAACATTGGTTTTAGAACACATTCGCTACCAAGAGACAAAAGTACAGAGATAGAGAGACAGAGACAGAGACAGAGACAGAGAGAGAGAGAGGCTACTTGAGGTCGTGCGCTCTGGCTATTCGGACATGCCCGCAAACAAGCTGAGAAAATAGTTACACCGCCGGCTGACCCGAATCCCGCGGCTACTGCAGCCGCGAGGCGCGGGCTCTCTGCTAGGTATGTGCGAAAATTCCCAGACACTGCGGGAATCTTTTTTTCTTCGAGCGCGCTAACGACACTTTGATGTCAAGCTGAAAATATGCTGTTGTTTTTTCGCTTTCGTTTTTGGCTCTCGAAGGAGTAACGGGATTTGTTATCGGCCCGAGATGCTGAATTCCTGAATATTCGGTCTCGAGAGATTTTATCGTTGGTGAATTATTATTATGATTAAATGCAGGTTATCGAAGGAAATTTTAATTTTAATAAGCAAGTCGAGAATTTCTTGTAAATTTTTAAGTCGAAAAATTGAAGAATGTAAATTTTAAAAGTTTAATTCTGCTTAAAGGCGGAGATTAAACGTTTCGAGCGAGAGAGCGTCAACTATTTTCTCAGTGTATTTGCAAGTACTTTGCGAAGGCTAAATGTCCTAGACTTATAAATTTCCAAGCGAGAAAGCTTATACTGCAGCGTTTATAATTACGAATTTTCATTCTAAGCGTCGAAGCACACGAGTACATTAAAGTTTAGCAGCTAGAACATTTTCCTCGCCGTTTATATTCATGAATACGTAATGAAGATGACATATTAAAATTTTTCTAAATGTTATATTACCATACATTTTACTTGCACTGTTCGTAAATTACTTATGATAAATGAGTGTTAATTTGAGATTATGTGAAGGAGGCTTGATGGTGTGAATAAATGGTGGTGCGGTCAAGACGAAACTACGTACGGTTTTTTTTTTCTAAAAATTAATGTTAGTGAGAATGATGATGAATTACGAGTGATATACATTTTAAGCTACGTTGACTCACGTCCACAATAATCATAATCACTTTATTGTTCAAGCCAATATTTGTTAAAAATTCTTTGACTTACTTTTATTTTTCAACAAAGAAAAACGTCGTAAAATAAAAGAAAAAAACCGAAAAGAAAGCAAATATAACCAATGTATAAGTAAACAATAAATATTCCAATAGGCATGCGAATTAGACGAAAAGAAAGAAGCGTTAACGGCAAATTTTGTTAAGGAAAACTTTTTGATTCGGTCTCCGCGCCGAATTCACTGAAATTCGCAACGTCTCTTAAAAGAAGTTTCTTTCTTCTGACACTTCACGTGCCCGGAAACTCTCTGAATGTTGGATATTGTGCCGAAAGAAACTTGGTAACATCATACATAAACGAGCCGAGTCTGAAACTTTGCATCTATTTTAAATAAATCAGTTTCCAAAACTTCCCTCCCGTTCTCCCACCTTATTTAAAAATTCCTTCACGAGCGTCAGCAGTCATCGAGGAAAATCGTCATCAGACTCACCCGAACTCATTACAAAAAAGCAAAGTGAATCCCGACGTTACCAAAATTCATTCGGCATCGAAACGTAATACGGATGATAGGCGCGCATGAATGTATCCAGGAAAAAATAAAAGAGAGAATAAAGACAGAGAAACAGAGAAGTAGACATAGCAAGTCGGCGCTGAGCTTATCACCTTGCTTCCAGAGCCAGCCCTCCTTATCGGGATTGAAGAAGGTGTGCATGAGATCGTTACCGTCGTCCTCCGGTATCTTGAAGGGCTCCGTCTTGATGCTCTCGTAAAGACTCTGAAAAGACACAAAGTTTTATTACATTTAAAAAAAAAAACCTTCAGCTCTCGTTAAAGGTAGAATTTAATACCGGCGAGAAAAGTAAGTCAGCCGGAGCGAGCTAGAGCTGATAGAGAGCGAAACTGCCGCCGCGCGTTTATAAAGGCAGTTTCGCGTGCGTCTCCTTCGAGACGGTATCGCTTTTATGATATGTATTCCGAGTGGCTATTTAAGACTTTACGAGCGCCGCTGGAATCGAGCGAAAAATGCGATTATAATATTGTTAATGCTCCCGCGGCGCGCGCGGCTTTACGGTTACGCAAAATTATCGGGCCGCTTTTCGAAATTAACGGCTGCGTTTATTTGATCGAGCTAAGTTTACGGGCTCGCGAACGGCGCAGTTTGAAATTTAAATGAAAAGCCGGCGATGCGCGCTTTCAACAAATTATTACGCAACGCCTAAAAATAGTGGCCATTGATTGGGCAGCCGGTGAACTTGAACCATTGTACGGGAGCCGCCTAAACGTTTTCACAAAATGCGTCCTTGGAGTGAAAACCGAGCGGAGAGAGAGAGAGAAAGAAAAAAATTAAGTATCCCCGTTTAGAAATGACGGAAGTCCATTCATCGTGATTAAAAGTAATCAGCGTCGAGTCGCATCAATGAAGTCGTCGGCTGTGGCAATGGCATCGTTGCTAAATAGAAATTATTAGATAGTCTGCCGAAATTGCCTTGAAACACGCGCGAGCGAGCTTTTGCATAAGATACGAATTTCCGTTTTGTTTTGTTTTGTTTTTTTTTTTTTTCATAAGGGGTACGAGGTTATGCTGGGTAGTGTATTGTCTATTGTGCAGCGATTAGAATTAATAAGTTGGGTAATGATTGGAAACATGAGTAAAGGTGTATTGTAGTCTGATGAAAAAAATTTAAATGAATTAATTGATTATAATGATCGTATTAATATTATGACTAAGCTTATTATTTAGAATTAAAAATAACTGTTCTCAGTCTTTGTAAACGTTAACAAATATTTTCTTAAAATTGTTTTTGGTAAAAAATATTGACTCATTCCGGATGAGTAAGAGATCAAGCAAATACTCTTACATAAATTAAAGAATCGACGAAAAAATAATAAAAAACTATTATCATGCGAAGTTTGCATAATCATCATGATAAAGCTTTTATCATATTTTTGCAACACGCGTGTCCCGGAAAGTTTACGTAGAAAAAGTACCGTGTTGGTACATCTGTAAAGTTCAATAAAGCTTTGAATTTTTACAGTCGACAAATAGACATAAATTCAGTTAATAAAACTCACGAGGTTTTAAAATAATTTGATTATTTACATTTTTCCAAACGAATTTGTTTCCAAATTAAGCCTATAAACTTTTCATCATTTAGATCCATTTGTGTATTTTAAAATTAGGTAAATGCGATAACTTTATTTTCGACGTCGATGTTTATTGTTTTAACCACTGACGCATTATTCCTAAAAATTCTATTTTAAATGAATGCGGTAATAGGTTTTTTAATAGTTTCAAACGTAAAGTTAATTTTCGACTTCATTCATAAGAATACAAAACAGATTGACATCGCGTTTCTCTTTCTTAGATTATTCTCATAAACTTCTGTGAATAAGCCAGTATTTTTCGAAACACTCCCACATTTGCCCATTTAAATTAAATATCATCCCAAAAAACCAAACAACTCAACTAAACATACCATCAAAAATCTATTAATAATCATTCACGCATTCCTCATAGCCACTTCAGCGAGCCACGAGCGGAATATTCAATTAACGAAACACCGGCTGTCAATCGGCCGAAGACAACATCAACACCGCTCGCAGTTTCTGCTTTTTTCGTCATTATCGTTGCAAAATCCGACCCCAGTGGCACTGCTGAGTCACGGAAGCTAAGCGAGCGCTGCTCGTTTTTGCGTTTCTCGCTGTTTTGGTCTTCTGCCAGTCTACTCCCGATCGCGTTTTCTCAAAATCAATACGCCGCTCGTTTTATTGGGATAAGTTTAGCTAGAGCTGCTTCGTTTGAATAACGTTTAGAGATGTTTTAGATTCTATGTATAGATGCAGTCTGGGTTGCTTGAGAGGTTTGAAGAATGTTGAAACCTTGAGAATTTGCATGGTTTTACAGAGAATATTACGTATTTTAATCGTGAGAAATTCTAAGTTACTATAATACACTGAATAAATTTCAAAATAAGACAACCTTTTCAAAATCATAAAAAAAACTTTCGCTCGCAATTTTCTCGTGAAAAAAAAACGATGCCATTTCATCTAAAAGTATAAAAAAACTTCCATGAAATACGTACTCGCAAAACAATGCTTTTCATTCAGCTTGTTTTGAGAGCATAAAAAATTTTATACATGCATTCACGAATTTCGCAAACATTTCTCTATACGCTCTTAAATTTTTATCCGGCCGATCCTCCAGCAACGACAATAACGCAGAGCAATATAACAGCCGCGGCGAGAGCCTCCCCTTTTGTAAACATCGTAAAAATATATAGAAAGCCGCGTTTTTCCGCTATCGAACTACCCAGCTCGCACGAGCCTTCGATTCGCTCGTGTACTAGCCGCACGACGATAAATCTCCAGGGAATCGCGTAGCCGGCTCTCCGAGCAAATTTGCCCGTGCTCGAGCGGATCTGCATGCGAATGTATGAACCTTACCTATATAGTTCACCTTTGCTCGCTCGACTTTAAGATTTTTTTTTTTGCGACAAGCCCTTTAATTATTTTTGTCCGCGGTGCTCTTGCTGGATTGGTTTACCCTCGAGATGCCGGTAAGGTCGCGTTTTATACGAGCTTTCTTTTTTAGGTTCATTTTATTAATGGACTTTTGACGAGAAATTCAAGGCTGGAGAGGCAGTATTTTTTCATTTCTCTAGGCAATTGAACGCGTTGAGTTTTAGGTGGAGTCGATTTCCGTGTTGGGTCTTTTGTTGCATTAGTGCGGTTAATTTTGTCGTCCTTTGTTTTGTTTTACTTAATTGAATGTATTTAAAAGTGTTTACTCGAGTGCTTTTTATGCAGCTTTTTTAGAATGCTTCATTGAAATACATGTTTTTGAAGAAGAATGCCAGAAGGATGAATATTTTTATGCAAAACAACGACTTATTAAAAGGCTTTTCTTTTTTCCCAGAATAATGAGTTGTTAAATTGTTAAAGGTGCTTTTACGTGAAACCGCGAACCGATAATTTAGTCATTGCATAATAACGACATTACGTACACCAACAACAGTAATTGACAGAATATCTTTTGACATAATTCATAAACAAGTTAATTTCATCTAATCGGAAAAAAGTACTCCCCTCATCGATAAGCACTTTACATTCCACACCAGTGATCAAAGAATCCGATAAGCCAACGGTAGCCGCACGTGCATTCAGCTCCCAAGAAAAAAAACCGTCTCTCTACCAATCAGCAAACCTCAAACCCTACACCGGCATCGTCAAAGCATCTGCCCGCAAACGTCTCGGAATGCAGCCAGCCAGCGCTTAAAAGTTAAAAAAGAAAAAATGAAACTCACAACAAGCAGCTCCCTGGGAAGATCGCCACCATTGTTAATCCCGCGGTTCATATTAATGAACTGCTCGACGCTCGGCTTGTCCTTGACGCTCGGATTGTGGAGCGACGTGTTGAGCATGATGATGGCGAAGCTGAGGACGTAGCAGGTGTCGGTATTGGTGAAGATGTTGGTGTTGAGCTGGCAGTACCTCTGGGCGAAGCACTCCATCATCCTGTCGATCTTCTGGGCCTCGCCGGGCAGCCGGAACGACCAGAGGAACTGCCTGAGCGCCTGCACCAGGATCAGGTCCGTGAAGTCGTGGAGCTCGACGAACGCCTTGAGCACGCGCTCGTTGAACTCGTTGCGCTCGCCGAGGTAATCGCCGATCGCCGTCTTGTTCAGGCCCTCGCCCTTGTACAGGAACTGGGCCACGTCGTCGGGGCTGGCTGTGAGCAGGCCGTGCTCGATCAGGTACTCGATGCCTTTTTTAGGGTCCATGTTGAATTTTTTACGGCCGATCGACGTCTGCTTGGCTTTGTTCGAAGGTTTGGACTCGTCGGCGGCGAGGCCACCGCCCTCCATCGCCTCCATCTCGGCCACCACCTCGCCGAGCTCATCTTTCAGTTGCTGCAATGAGAAAGGAGGATTTTAGTATTTTTGTTTAAAAATTTTAAAGTTTAGGAGAAAAGGTTTTCTTCTTTTGACTGATGAGGGTGTTAAGTGAGAATGTAGCTTAAATTTTTGATAAATTGTATTTCAACTTCAGTTAACGAAATTTATATATCAAGTAATGGAAATGGATGTCGTTCATCTTCCCTAAGGAGCTCTTTTTCACGTTTCAGAAACGTCTCAGTGACTATACGATCCATAAAACGGGCCATTAAAGCTTTCAGACATATACTATGATGAATCAATTGCATTAGGTTTGTAAAAATGATAATAATGTTTATTATCTTCTTTAAATCATCTTTAAGCTGTCTCTCGCGATTCGTTGAATTCATTTGCCAATCTTCGCTAGCTATTATATATCGATTCTGCTCTACTTTGCATCATTCTTTCCGACCGAAAGAGTTGGAACCGTTTCAAAGTTAGCTTTATCTGAACGTATAGCTTAAAAAGCTATATGAATTTAGTGAAGAAAAATAAAATTTGCGCATAATTTTCACTGTGTCGACAGTCGCAGTCAACTTATTTTTATCGTTTGCATTTAGTTCTAATCAATATCTATGATAAATAATTTTTCATTTTTTAAAAATCTAAGGAAAGTGTTAAGTTTTAAAGAAAATTCAAATTTTAATTTACGCTGCACATAAGACCGGCTTTAATTAATAATATTGCAGACAAATACATCATAGCTAGTTGAACAGCTACGATAACAACATTACCCTGAGTAAAACTCAAGGTATTAAAACAGAAAAGGGCTAAATGGTTTAATTTACCAACCCAAGCCGTAGGTGAATGCTAGTGCAAATAATAACTTGTACTAGTACTCGCGCGAGTTGGCAGCGCTACCTAGAAACTGCAGTTTTATTTTAGTTTCTGTACATTTGCAAAACGTACATAGTTATACTTAAATTAATTGGCTTCAAAACTACTGGTGTGACGTACGGTATAATCCAATTTGATTTTTAACAATTAAGTTTATACTTTATATGCCACTGAAATGATTCTTAAATTTTGAATATTTTGAAAGTTTCATCTACGGATCAGATACAATAATGAAACTTTTTCTCATTGTTAAAATTTTACTTTATTACAAAGAATTTTCACTTTGCTTTAACTATATCTGCCCACGTAAAGTTGAAAAATCATCTCTCAGAACTTCCGGAGTCTGCTATAGTTATACCTGCCTGTACAAACTTCGAGCCCGGTTAAATTAGATGCTGCAGCCGTCCAAAAGTTTAACAGACTAATTTACAAGATAAAAATAGAAATAAAATAAAAGTCCCAAGTATAAAAAACATTAAAAATTTATCCCTTCTTATACTAACCCACTTCAAGAATAATACACTTTTAACAATTTCTTTAAAAAAAATTCCCGCTTTTCCCATCCCCGTTTCATCGATCATAAAAGCAAGCATTTTCATAACCTTAGAGTGCCACAGCAGCAAAGGCGCAAATCATAAAACAACGCTGCGAATTTCCCCTCGGGGCGGCGCGTATAAAAGAAAGGCGAGCGAATAAGAAAATGAGAACGCGCTTCGATCGTTACGATATCGCCGAGTGCACTCGGCGATCAGCATCGGCGTCGAAACAATTGGTACGACCTTATAAAAAGCGCGGCTAAAGTTCAGCGGCTCGGGCTCTAATTAAGGCACGTCGGAAGCCCCATTAAAGTTCAAATTAATTCCAGCCGGGGAGGCGCGTGCGAGGCCTCATGTGTATGCGTGTACATGAGCGCGGGAGCTTTTTAACGAGGTGAAAACTCCTTGGAGCGTCGATAATAATTTTGGGTTTTAGGAGGCGCAAAGTTTTTTAAAAAGCCGAGGTTTATTGAAATAAACTGCGGGGGCGGCTCCGTATTAACGCTCGGGAAATTTTCGGCCGAACTTTGGTCGGTTGGATAATAGGGTAGGAGATCCAATTACGGATGGTAATTCAAGTATTGACATAATTTTTGTTGAGGCGTATAAGGTGGAGATTGAAGAGTGTGGATATTTGTGAGTGAGGAGGTTTATGTTGGAATTTTTTGGCTAATTAATGGGTTTTTAAAAAATTGCTGAGTTTTATGATGTGAATTTTTTTTAATAAGGAAGCTTATTTTTTGATTAATTATATTGCTGAAGCGTTTAATTCCAGCAAAGCTGAATTACTAAATCATTTTATAAATTGATTTACTGACCTAATTGTAAGGTCAGCGTCTATTTTATCTCGGATATTTAAATTTCTTTTTGCCGTCCTGAATTAAAACAATTTATTAAATAACAAGCTTTCATGCAAATAATCCAATTTCAATCGACGTATCGACTAAATCCGCAAAACTTTTAAAGTTTTTAATTTCTCAAAACAGAAACCATCCTGCATTTCCACATACTAGACTTAAAACAACCTAAATATTTAAAAAAAATAACGTAACGCCATTCTCCAAAAAAAACCCTTTTGACAGACCTCGCCCCCAACTTTCTTTTTCACCCACACACAGCCCCAGTCTCGTTCCGCGAAAATCCACTTGACCGGCGGCAAAGATTTACGCGCAGCTACCTTTGCGGGTTTCCCGAGAGCGCGCGAGCTTCCTGATTCTCTTCTTTAGCTTTAAAACGCCTTTTCTTAAAGCCTCGACCAGAATGTGTGCCACGAGGGTATAACCGTAGATCTGGTTAAAGCTCGGCCCGTGAGAATCACGCGAGGGGTAAAAAAGCTCCGGTTCGGTCGTTTTGTCGTAAGGTTCTTTTTTACGGGGATATTATTGTGGTTTTTAAGACGTCGTTATTTGAATGGTGGATGATATTTTGTTAGGTTGAGTGACTGATAAATTTTGAATCAATTTGGAAATGAATAAGCGATATTAACCGCCAAAAACTTTGAGTTATAATCAAGACACTGCTGTGACAAAAAATTCACTGTCAAGATTTTTCGTGTATACAGCACAAATTTTGGCAAATCGAATTATCAGACTACTGCGTAATAGGTTAAAGTATTGCCAACAGTTATTTAATTCCAATATTTACGTCGCGAAAAGATATCGGAATGGCTTTCACGTGATGTGCAGCGTCGAAGTTGAAGTTAGAGACTCCGAAGCTCAATTGCGTCATACAATGGCCTTTCAAATGATTTTATTGCTTCGTAAATCTGCGAATGCAAAAGTCAATGTCACGATAAATTTTATCCCCAACAGTTTTAACCTTATTGTCCTAACATATTTTACAGTTTTAGCCGACAGGTTTATCATTTTAATTACGTTAATGTTATTTCAGCACGGAAATTCAATTTAAACATTTATAAATTCTCGGCCAATCACGCGCCTGCGTTTGTTTACATAAGAAGCATTTTACATCTGTTTGTTTAGCTGCAGCCGTAAACGTTATGATCAGCTATGATCCATCCATTAGCATATTTCCAAAACAGCGTAATTACGCTACTAATTAGACTTCCTCATGGCAAAGATCAGCATCTCCAGGCCATAAAGTTAACCGATCTATATAAGCTTCAAACCAAAATACTCGTAACACCATACCATCAACAGTGTACTTTTGCCCCACAATCGTAAAATCAGAACCAATAAAACCGGCTTGCTCCAAGACTCTAACTTTTACGCGCGTCTCACAGGTGCCTTAAGGCGCAGCCGAAGATTTAGCTCCCCGCGCGCCTTAAAAATAAGAATATATAATTCAGACCAGGCGTACATTATTCCGCAGACATAGCTTTTAATAAAACGCGAGCTTTGCATGCAACTGCCTTCTATATATACACGCGCTCGCTTTTTCCTCCCGCTGCGCGCCTCGTAAAAGTGCCGGGACGAAGACGCGGAATATTTCTGAAAATTAAAAACGCGAAAAAGAGAAGCGACTCCTTTTCTGCGACCCGCGAAGTTGTTACTTCGCGCGCAGAGAGTTTCATATTCTCGCGTGAATTTCGGCTGCGAACTAGAGCAGCTGTTTATTAGGCCGAGCTCGCTGAGGGCGCGGCTATGAGAACAGTTACGTGGCAAACGAGCCGTTTTGCCAAAGAGTTCGTAAGAGTATTTTTGCAGTTTAAAGCGGAGGTTTAAATAAAAGTATAATTATGCCACTTGAGATTTGCGCTCGCGCAAAGAATTTCTGAAGGGGCTGACTTTTATAGGGAAATTTTTAATCGTAAGAAACGTTAAGGCGCAAGCTTTTGTGTGTACTTGCGGTGGAATTGATTGTAAAGTACCTTTTTACGAGCTCAACTTAGCGAATGCGTCTTAAAGGTAAAAATGACTTTTTGATCGTTCGTTAAGAAAAATATAAAGGTAGTGATTTATGGCCTTTTACATTACGCAAGTTAAATAAATTTGAAGCAAATAAAGTAGGTAACGAGCGCGTTCGTTCTGCAACAGCTGCAAACTCGTTAAAGTAATAAAACTAAAAACTTTCCAAAATAACTTACACTAAACGTTCCGCTGAGAAAAACTTGCAAGCACCTCCCAGATGAAACTGTTCAAGTTTACGTAAACTACAACCTCTCAACCATCATACAGACATTATTTCCAAACCAAAAAAAAACGCAATTTTATCAATCACCAACAGCATCAAAAAGTGCTCCTCATTAAATCACAGCAAGCAACGTGGTACCATCCCACGCATTAATTCCATCAGCAAACCCCACCCACGCTCCGTAATCACACACATAAACCCAGCAGCCCAGGAGGAAGCTCCGTCGTCGGTCGGTTTATTTCGAAGCGGACAGCCGCGAGCCCAGGAATTATGGCGAACTCATGTCCCGCCGAGACACGTAGACAGCCCTTACGCACACCGCTCGCATGCTAAGCAGCCTCTCTTTTTCTCTCTCTCTCCTGTATTTTACGCGCGTAACTTTGTCGAATTTATGATTTAGCAAATCGCCGCCGCGGGAGGATTGACTTCTTCCGCGAGGCTCCGGGCTTCTTTTTATACGCGCACGTGCGGCGTTCGAGTCTCGTGCGCGGCCCGGATTAAAGGCTCGGGTGGAGGATAGAGCGCGGTATTTTCGTGCGGAGATTTAAAAGGCTTCCGCAGTCTTATAAGGACGGTTACGTGAGCACTGCTTTTTTTCAGCTTTGCGTTTTGGATTTGTGCGATTACAGCGTGTTTCTTTATTCTTAAGGGAAAAAAATTAGTGGATTCGTGTTTACAAGGGATTTCGGGGGTGGTGATTTGTTGACTGAGCCGCGCGGCGCGGGCTGGTAATACAATTTTGAAATGTAATCTCATTTGGAAGCGCGGAGGTTAATGAAACATGAAGCAGAGAGTATTGGTACAGTGCTGAACTAATATTACCGCCGAGGCGCTATCCCATTACCAAACGCGGATTAACTCGGAGACGGCGAACTCCGGCGCATAAATTTGGCCCGCTTGCGCGGAAAATTATGGGATGGACTCCGCGATACTTTGAAATATTGGAAAACTTAAAAATGTATTAAGTCGGCTGTATTATTTATGCATCGCTGCGCTTCGAATGAATATTTTTCGAGTTTGGAAAAGCCAATGTTTCCGGAATCGCTCCATTGATATCTTATCGATATTCAAGAGCTGAGAGTAATGCTGCGGACCGTTTTCGTTTTGCCGTGAAATACGCTGCTATCGATCGGTTGACTTTTTCGAGTAATATTTTTTCTGCGTATATAGAGAATTTCGTACTTTTCTGATTGCAATAAAACACTGTGGTTTTATTTAACGCTTTTATGCAGAGACTTTGCAGCCGCAGGTGTATAATCAATATAAATGTAAATAGGCTGTAATTGAAATTCGCGATGAAAAGATAAACAAAATGAAAAACTACAGGCGTAAATTCGACTTTCGGATCGATTTACAGGTATATTTACACTATTTCTGCCAATCAGAAATAATAACGAAATAAACAAAATTCATCAGCTCGAAAGGATTTCCACGATCCCTTATAAAATATACATAAAGCACACATAAACTCAGCAAAACATTACGAGCGCCGTATCCCCTCGTTAATTCAATTAACGGCACCAGAACTCATCCATTTCCTCCAGCGGTCGCATCAAACGGAAGCCACGAGTCAAAGTAACAAAATTTTAATACTCCCTTTACTTATACCACACGACTGGCATATTTTTCCGCGTAATAACTACCGTGCGCGCCCGAGGAATGCGAATATCGCGAGGAGAAAAAAAAAGCGAGCCGGACGCTCGGCCGAGCAAAGCATACAGGCGCAAAGACGATGTGTATAAAGGAAGCCACGAAAGAGCCGAATTATGGTGCTTCGCTCTTTATGCAGCTAAGGAGGCCGTCGGGTGAGGGTAACGTTTATGCCTGTCGATCTGCAGTCGAGGCCCTTTCGAGGCTCGTGGAGTTGGAGAGTTTGACGGCGATTCTGGAATGGTTCGCCGGTTTTGAGATGGATAGAGGTTTGGCTTTTATGGAGATTTAGGGATGGTTAGGGGAATGATTATTTATGAGGTAGTAAAGGGCTTTTAGAAAAAAACTTGATGGTTCGTGAATTTGAATGGAGAATTTTATTGTTGCGGTGCGATAGTGTGAATTTTTCCTTAGAAAACCGATGAGTTTTGTTATGACGAGTCGATGAGTCATCTCCTCTGGCAAATTATTTTATTGGTAAACCGGCGTGAGTAAGCTGCGGATGCACTTTGACGATAAATATGCTTATTTATTTGGCTGCAGAGTTACTTTTAAAAAACACGCCATTGATAAGATAGAGTATCCAGCATCCTTGGATGACTACTGGACGATTTTACAAATAAACATTACGCGAAAAACCCAAAAACACATCATTTTTAATATTCCACCTATTTCCTCTGCTCTATACCCGAACTCTCTTAAAACATTACCGTTTCAGCCAGCGATTTTTCAGATTTAGATAAACGACGGCCACATTTTTATTCCGCGCCCGGAAAAACAACGCGCCGCGCCGCCACATATCACTTTTATTTCCCCCGCCGTGTCTCACGGCCATATAAAAAATCGCCGCCACTAAACAAAAAAAAAGAACCACCTCACTCTCATTTCCCTCCGCAAAATCCACGCGCATTCGCATCGCGCTTAGAAACGAGCGCGAAAAAAAAAGTGCGGCAAAATCCGAGTGATGAATAATGCATATCGAGCTCTCGGAACTCAGGCCCGAGCGACATTTACATGCGCGGACTAACAGAAGAAAGTACAAGAGAGGCGTCATTATATGCGTGGCGCGACGAGTATGTATGTATGGGTACCAGACGCACCCCGCGACGCGCGAGCTATATAATTTCGCGCGACCCTCGACGGCTACCCTCGCGCGTGCCTTGGACACCCCTCGAGTTAAGTTCGCAATCGAGTGGATGATAATTTTCTTTTTCTCGATAATTCTCCTTTATTATGCATGCAAGAGTGCCGGCGCCGCGGCGACGTGTGTAATTTGGATTTTAAATGGCGGATAATTCGGTTTCTTAACGATGATGTGTGCTTCGTTTGGGAGTGCGTTGGGAATATTATTGCGTTTTAATGAGGAACTT
>JAPYZB010000250.1:0-24816 GCA_030522745.1 Eupelmus kiefferi | reverse complement strand
AATATACTAGCCAAAGTAAATATATTTTAAAACATTCAGAAAGAGCGTAACATTATTTGACAATTCCGATGTCTCAGCCAATCCTGCGGGACAATTTCAAAAACATTCCAACAGATACTTCCTTCGTCCAGTCCGCACATCCTTTTCATCTCTCCAAAGCACGAAAAAGAATCAAATAACTTCCTCTTTGATTTCTCCAGTGTCGATAGAATATTCACACGAAGTGAAATAAGAAAAGCGCGTCGAAGCGCGAGTCAACGTAAGAAAACACATTCCAAGGAAATTCCCATACTCACGCGTATATATTCTCCTGAAAATTTCCGGCGCTATATTCAAACAGAACAGATTTCAAATCAAGACTTTCAAGAGGGACAGTAAAACGACAGAAGTCAATCTTCCCCGCTTCTTCGACTAGAGCTTCGCGACAAAGCTTTAAAGTAACACTGTATTTTAAGTGTCCCTCTCTCTCTCTCTTCTCAATAATTCAACAAGCTCAGGGGCGAATTGAATTCCAAACGAGATTTTTTTCTCCCACCCTGAATCTCTCTCATCGCGGGCCGAAAAAAAAGGAAATAAAAAAACACGCAGCGACGAAAGAAAAAAAAAGCTTCGCGGCTTTATGTGCGACCGGATGCTTCTCTCCCAGCGTTGACTTATTGATTGTGTAAATTTAAAACTGTATATATGTGTATATAAAATATATATATATATATATATATACGCGAGCGATGATGTACATACGCACGTGAATTCAAAGGTGCTTTTGACGAGGGGGGAAGCTTCCTCGCAGGTTGGATTTGCGACGAGAATAAAATTGATTGACCTTTATTCGAATGATAGAGGCGGTGCGGATTCGTTTCGGTGGAATTTTTTTTGAAAGTTTTGCGGATTCATCAGAATTCAGAAGTAAAGCTGATGAGCGGAATGTAGGTGTGTGTGTGGTGGGAGAATTTAATTCGAGTGCGAGCGTTAAATTTGTAGCTGTGGAGGTACGGGCTTTGAATAATGGGAGAACGTAAAGAATTCAGGATTGAGGGATTATTTGGGTGCTTTGTGAATTAATTAGGGAGACTGGTAAAAGAACTGAGCGTTTGAGCTGATTTTTCGCTGGACGCGTCGGATGAATAATCGAATTGTAGTTTGTGTGATTTTTGAAATAAATGTATGGAGTAAGCTTCGTGAATGGTTTATCGTGGAATAATTAACGTTTCGCGTTTTTTGCTATAAAATCGTTTGAAATTCAGATGTTTGGTTTTAAAAAATATTTTTGATTGCCAGATTTTCGTAAAATAAAATCCATATTGGGTATGCATTGGTTGAATTGTTCATTAAAACGCCGATGTAGTATTTTATAAAATATTAATATTTATAAAGTAGTGGGGAAAATATAAAGAAAATCAAACTTACCATTGTGCTTCAGTAGATACAGACAAGTGATGTAAGACGACGGTTATAATTCGTTCGAACAATTTTTTAAATTCAATACTTTAATATTTTATGCAATAAATCTGCAGTAATAATAATAAAATATATCCAATATTTCTCAGTACTTCTTCAAAAACTTAAATTCAGACACTTTCAAACATCATACAAAAAACCAACCTCAAAACCTACCCTCGAAAAGCTCTAACCCCTCGCAGTCTCAACAACCCAGCCCACCCAAAAAAATCCCTCAAAAACCAACCACACTCCACCACCAAAAATAAACCTCAATAACTAAAAAGCGCGCGTAAAACGAAATAACCAACCATCACACCCGCGCAGAGCGACCGCCGCGCCAGCCTCGCACCGTCGCGCGGGAGAAATGACGTTTTCCCGAATCAGCTGTGCAGCTCGCTCTCCCGTGTGTTTACGTCTCCGATGTCCGCCTGCTGCAGCTCGCCTCCTCACCACCTCGCCACATCTCGCCATCAAAACTGCAGCGATGCTCACCGTCGAGCCTCAACACACCCACGGCACTCCAGCTTCCTGAAATAAAGATACATCCGGCAGCTCGAGCCCCGGCTCAAAACACGTAGGTCTCCAGCGAGTGTGTGTGCAGGTTAACCGCTGCTCAATAATCTATCTCCATCTCTCCGGGGGGTGCATACGTGCGTGAAACACACAACGCACCGAGGCTATTTCTATTCCGAGAGCTGTCGATACTCTCTTCCGCCGCGAGGGAGAGAGCAGCCAGCGAAATTGTCCGTCGACCGCCTGTCGCCCTCCCCTAGGCGGCTGTGTGTGCTGGTGTATCGAGTATATAGATGCCGATGCATTATTAATTGCGAGCTCTGCTCGCGGCTTCGCTCTACTTTCTCTCTCTCCCTGCCCGCGCGACGCTTCCTTTCTCGACATGCCGGAATTAGCTGTAATATAACTTTGGATTTCTTTCCCCCCTGAGGCTCTTTCCGCTTGATGGGATTGATCGTACGAGTTAATTGCTTGTGTGGAGTTTTGTGACTGAGCTGGTGCTTTGTTTTCTGTTTGCAGTGGGCATGCGGGGGTGACCGGAGTGATGGGATGGGGCCAGAGCCCCATGGAGTTCGGGTAGACCCGTCTCCAGCCCAGCTCCCCAGCCCCCTCCGCCATCGCTATCGCCACTGCTCCTGCCAGAGACGCAGAGGGCCCCCTCGAACGAGATGGAGGCCTCTAGCGCTCAACAATACAAGGAGAAGGAGCCACGCGTTCATAGGCCTTATGCCTTCGACAAGGTACACTCTGTCCACTTATAACTCTAATTACATACATAATTTTTTTAATACTTTACTCAGCTTTAGTGCTGTGGTGAATTATGATAAACAAGTTAATGTCATGCTTACTTTTCTTTAATTAAATCTATTGAAACACTGTTCATTGCTTCAAAATGTATGACAATAGCTTGTTCAAGTGCAATTATTTTCAATAGATAGGCTGATCGATGTTTAGAAATATGGTTAATGATGTTTCTGGTTTATTAACGATGGCTGTTTATGGGAGGATAGATGGAGGGGCTGGTGCGGGAGATGCAAGACCCTGAGAACGGGGTACCCGTGCGCAGCCAAAAGCAATTCCTTACCTCGATCCCTTCAGCGTTCATGGGTGAGTGCCATCGGTACCTGCGTTGTGGCGTAAGCCTAAGTGGCCAACAAGGCCAGGACACTACAGTTGGCTGCCTGCGTGTTGCAGGTTACGACCTCATCGAGTGGCTGATGGAGCGGCTCAACATTGAAGAATCAGGTACGGAATCATTATGACTAACAAGGGAGGATGGCTCCATCTTACATGCTGCCTTAACAACTGCCAAGCGTGTGCTGTTCCTGCTGTTCCTGAATCTACCCTAATCGCTATCCGACAAGACTTGGATGAAGATCGTTTTATTCTCTTAGTCTTTCCTTTTGATTCCCTTTAAACATGTCCAGCTACATTCATTCCAATTTTACTTACATTCATAATGTTTATTGAACCACTGAATTACACTTTTTGTGGATCATTCATTTTTTTCTAATAATTTTCATTGATTTATTATGATTATTTTGTCCCCCTTTGCTTGAAATTACTCATTGGCACTCAAGCAACACAATAAAATAAAAAATTCTCTTTCTGTTCTCATCTTAAAGCTAAGCAAGGTACGACAAAATTAAAAGAGACCATATTTATAATTTATATTTATCTTTACCAAGACTGTCTTTAGACATCTTGTTTAGTCTTCTTTTTCAACAATTATACCTAATTATTCATTAAATCTTTTGTATATGCATGATTCATTTAAACCTTAGAGGTAATAATCATGTTTACAAGTAAAAGTACAACTCCTGTGCACATACAATATGCATGCTACATGTTGCATCTTTCTTCATTCCTTCCATGCTATGAAAAAACACCTTATGTTGACAGTAGAGGCGGTCCATATTGCTAATCAACTTTGCCAGTATGGCTACTTCTTCCCGGTGAACGATTCCAGGACTCTTACAGTAAAGGATGACAGCTCTCTTTATAGGTTTCAGGTACTTTCAACTGTCTTTACTTGTCTTTGTGCTTTTAATCTAGAATTTTGTCATTTATTGTGCATTGTTCACATTCTCTCATTATCTAACACTCTCATGTAGCTGTAGTATGCACTTATCATTGCTATTCTTTTAAATTCATTATCATTTTTGTTTATAGTAATATGATTTTATTATTATATCTTATTTAGTGCTTGATAAGTAATTGTAGTATAAATTTATAGAAATGATCTCACTAATTTTCAATTACTTTGAAAAGTTACAATTTGCAGTAACAATAATGTTGTATAAATTTCCATGTAATATAATAAAGAGGATAATAATCAAGTATCTCTGATATATAGACGCCCTATTATTGGCCATGGCAACATCGAACACCTGATAACGTGGAATACGCAATTTACTTGGCTAAACGTACTTTAAGAAACAAGCAGCGTCATGGTCTAGAAGAATATGAGATCGTACGTTAATGTTTGATAAAAAGAATTATATATAATACAAAATAGATGTAACATTTATAACTTTTTCACGTAAACGATATTTTAATACGCATTATTATCAACATTTTTACAGGAAACTTTGACTAGTTTGAAAAGAAATTTACAAAACAAATGGGATATCATTCAGTTGCAAGCTGAGGAACAGGTAAAAGTCTGCTTAAAATCTTAATATCGCTCGCAGCGTTCTTTTTAGTATTAGGGCTGAAAAAAAAGAATAAAAAAATAAATAATAAGAGAATGTCAAGCGCTATGCGCGTAAACTTTTTAATTTTGACAAAGTGTTTAAGTTCCAATTTTTCGAAATATATGGGGTCGAAAGAAAGTGCAATAAATTTTAAGCGAGTAAACATCTACAAGTAAAAGAAGCGCATAGTACTTTTGGCATTCTTTTAAAAAAACTTGGTCACAGTAGCGTGACGAGAAATCCGGCGAAAGCCTCGCAAAGTGAAGCACTTGACTCTTTGAATTATTAAATGAAATTTGGGTATGCAGGTACGGCTGTCGAAGGAGCGTAAAAAGGGTGACAAGATCGTGAGCGATTCTCAAGAGCGAGCCTTTTGGAGAGTGTACAGACCGCCGCCAGGATGTACGAGTAGTCTTGAGGTGGTGCCGGTGCCCACCCGGGCACGGCCCGGCTTACCACGCGCCCCGCCTCGCAAGCGCACCCTCAACGATCTACAGCGCGAGGTGAGTGCCTTTTTACTGAACTTTTTTTATTTATGAACATGTACTGGTTTAAATTATTTTATACGTTATTTGTTTTAGTAGAAGATAAATAAAAAATAGTTTATGTTTCCAGAGAAGCTTTATTTTATTTCTTTAAATTTAGCCGTATTTCAAAAGTTGGATTGTGAAAAACTCAGAATAACTAGAACTGGAGAGTAATCTGTCGTATGAAATAATGATATATACGTGCAAACATAGTACAATAGTTTTTCACGACTTCCAAAGAAAAAGCTCATAAAGTTTCTAATTTCGAGTTTCAAGTTAAAGCCGTATTATGCTTAAATCAGATTTCTTCTTTCGTCGCGTAAAAAAGCTTATTTGCAGTTTCTATCAAACTTTTCATTTTCTAAAAATAGAGATAAACTATGAATTTTCGAAAGATTTGTTTTATTTATTTTTTAAAATCATTAAATTTTTAAATAGAAAAATAGTTTATAAATGTGAGAAAATAAATATACTTATATGCGTTATTTAAATGTTCTGGTGTTTAATAAACTACCTTTTGTAGGTCGATCTTTTGCGGAATAGTGTAACACGCACGCGGATAAAAGTTTCAGTCGCTATTGAAAATCTCAAGACATACTTTGAAACATACGTGGAATATGATCCTATGATGACGCAACCTCAACCTTCTAATCCATGGATCACGGATGATCAAACATTTTGGCAGCTAAATAGCGCTTTGTTAGTATATAAAAGTTTTTAAGTACCTTCCAATTTTTTGAATATCTTTGTCTTTAACGTATTTAATGAATTCATAGGGTTGAAGTTCCTACAGAAAAACGTGTTAAGAGATGGGGGCTGTCGATGGAGGAATTAATGTCGGATCCAACAGGTTTGCACAGATTTTATAATATTCAAGAACTTTAATATCCAGATAGAATAATAATATTTATTTACTAGGTTTGCAAGAGTTTACCAATTATTTGCGAAAAGAGTATAGTCATGAAAACATACGATTTTGGTTGGCTGTAAAAGATTTAAGACACAGTTTTCAGGCAAAAATATATGATAAAGTTACTGAAATTTTTCGGTATGTTATTTCTTTATAGAACTTACTTGACATTAAAACTTTATATTTTACAAATAATTATTTATTGCAGAGAATTTTTGGCACCTGGAGCTCCTTGCGAAATTAATATAGATGGTAAGACGATGGAAAAGGTTCATCAAGAAATGAAGAATCCGACCAGGTTTACGTTCGACTCAGCTGCTGAACACGTGTATACGCTGCTTCTCAAGAAAGACTGTTACCCAAGGTTCATTCGTTCTGATCATTATCGAAATCTTTTAGCTGCTGGTGTACAACCTTTACAAAAGAAGAGGTATGATAATTACAAAATAAATATTGTAGTATAAAATATTGTTTATTTTAAAAATTCTCATATGATTTTTACAAAGTCATTAGTTACTGCGACTTCTCGGCTAGTTTGTTACTTATACTTGCCATTGGGGCACTGTCACGTCTATGCTTTATTTATTTTAAAACAATAAAAATAAGCGAAAAACTTTTTTACTTTAATTATAATTTAATTGTAGAAAAAACACTATCTAAAATCAATTAATATTGATTCAAAGAAATCTCAACATAAGAATAATATACCATAATTAAATGAATTATTTTGTTTTTGAACGTCAATAGATTTTTCCAATTCGGCGGTCAGGGGAAGAAAAAGATTTCTTCGAGTGTAACGCCGATATCCACCGGGAGCCTCTCACAGCAACAGCACGGAGTGATGGGCGGCGGCAGGCGACGGGGCAGCGACCGAAGCCTGTCCGGCTCGGCGCACGAGCTGGCCATCTGTGGTGTCCGGGACACCGCGACGGTCGCACCTCGGGTGCCGCACTCCCACAGCCAGTCTAACCTCACCGATATCCCGTACAGGTACAGTAGTGCGCTCCCGGCCTCGTTGACTCACACATATTTTCACACAGCTGCTGCGCATACACACGGTGAATTAGGTGCTTTAACGCTTACTACACATTAAATTGGTGTTGTATTTATATTACATGATTTTTAAAATTTTAAGGTGTATTAAATTCTTTTGAATTCAACGAAATCTTACTTTCAATTATAATTTCAAAGAAATTTATTCTTTGCAATTATACATTCTGTATTATAGCTTTGCAGAGTAAGAAATATTTAGAAAATTGTTAGATCTAATAAGAGCTATTACTCAATTCTAAATGTCGTAATTTTTTTCCAATGTAAATATCACACCAATTATTAAAATCGTTATAACAGCGGTTTATTTCCATGAGCTCAAATTTAAGTAAACGAAGCAGTCGATAACTAAACTCCGTAAAAAATAGCAAATGGCAAGCGTCCACTTTTCGTTTATCGCTTTATTTTTGGAAAGGAAAAAAAAATAGTATAAATAAGCGTATGAAGTAGGCATCTAATGTGTGTGATCGCTCGTAGCTATGTAGTACAAATTTCCTCTCTAATTCGTGCGAACGCAAAAAAAGAAAAAACAAAGAATGTGAAAGAGTCGAGCGCAGTGTGTGGCGGCACGCGCGTTGGCTTATATGGTGTGCGTGTCTCTTATCGATTCGGTCTTTTCAGGGGAGATCTGCACTTTAAGATTCCTTCGAGGCCTAGCCCACCCGACATTCAGTAAGTCCCCGTCAGGGATTGCACAGTGCTTTCGATCGATGTTGGTTTTTTAATGTGTATATTATCATTATATTTTTCTTGTCGGAAACGTATATGACTTTACGTTGTCTCTCTTTTTTTTCTATCTCTGTATCTTTCAGATCTTGTGTATTGAACTCCGATATTTTGGTGTCTGCGTGTTCACTTTCTCCGATTGTGTCACTCTTGATTTTTTTTGGTCCAAGGAAAGCACCCCTACCACCCCAACCCTTTCTTGACTTTTTTCTCTCTGGTCAATAAAATGAATTGTAATATCCCTCTTTAACAAACTGTCTAATTCTGGTTGTGTGCTATATTGTGTATCTTCTGTTCTATATACATCTACGTATGTATAATATTTTTTTATATATGGTTTTGTCTACACCTATATTTTTTATCTGCGAAAATAAGATTTGAATTTGGACAAAATTCATTGTTTTTTGTATTTTTTGTGTATATAATGCTCGTATTTATGATTCCTACTAAATGATGAAGGTTGTTTTTATATACGTGTATTTGTATTGTGCTTGCCGTCGTAAAATCTTAAAAAGAAATAAACATTTAAATGAATTAAATAATAATTGTAACTAAAATTTACTAATTTATCATTGAAATGATGTTTAAAATTGCATGTTCTCAATTTTTTATTTTATTTCATTTTCATTAAAGAAAAGAAATTACCAAAATATTAGGAAAATATTTGATTTTAGAATCTTTCTTTTAATTTAATATTATAAATTTATTGAATTAATATCTTTTATTATTAACAAGTATCTTCTATAAATATTTAAAAATAAACTTTGTAAGCAATAAATGTATAAAAATCTGTATTTTATTTCGAAGGTACTTGTATTTTTAAATACGATGTAGAATTATTTAATAATCTTTATTTCTATATTTAGACAACAATTCAAGTTTTAATCAACTTCCTCCTACTACATTGTTCATTTTTATTCATAAATTTTACTAAATTGATTTATTTTCAGAATAATAATTAATTGACACATTAATTACTATTTCAAATATTTAAACGAAAATCTCGATGCAGCCTTTAAAAATTTACTGTGTACAAAGCATTATTTAATTGATATTTGCTACTCACACTTAACGAGTTGTCGATTTTCCAATAATTTTTATTGCACGTTTTTCCACTAATCGTCACTGATCGTCAATCCCAGTACTTCCCAGTACATTATCTTGTGTAATCGATTATTTTATTAAGTGAGCGTGTGTTAAAATTTATAATTCTGATTTCTCGGCAACTGCTTTTAACGATGTACAAAACCCACCAATACGCACACGCGGCGCCGAGCTTGCTGTAAAATTCCGCTTGCAATAATCTCAGCGTGCACTTGAAAAGGAAATAAAAAACGTTCAAATTCGTCAAAGCTGTCGCATAAAACAAACTGACGAATGCATGCCTCCAATTCGAGAATCCATATTTCGATGTAGTCCCTTGCAGACTCTACATCGCGACAATACGCTCCACTAAAACGAAGCAAAAAAAAAGCAAAGCAACAAAAGCTACGCCAGAAAAAAAGCCTGCGGCCAGCTGCGCTTGTAATAACGCGCGGTGAGGCTGGGAGACTCAATCGTATAATGAAGTTCCTGTTGTCAGGGATGCTGGCGCGCCGGATGCAGCAGCAGCTCGCCCTATGGACGATGTGTGCCCGTGGGACGCGGCGCCCACACCCGCAGCCGCCACCTCGTCCGTGCGGACCCCGTCGGCTGAAGTGGCCCTCCCAGCAGCAGCAGCAGCAGCCGAGCCATCAACGTCTCAGTCTACAGCAGCAGCAGCACGGGCCTCGCGAAAGAACTCGTCGCAGCTGGATTCGTGCTCGTCATCCTCGGACGTGAGCGTCGCCATCGCCGAGGTGAGCGAGAGGCTGAGCAAGCAGCGGCCGAGCAGCAGCGCCGGCAGCAGCAGCAGCAGTCATCACCATCCGCACCACCATCACCATCACCAGCACCATCAGCCGCAGCAGCAGCAGCAGCAGCAGCAGACGGCTCCGACGATACAGCGGAACCTGTCGATGGGATCGGCCGCCCAGCCCAGGGTCAAGCTCGCCGAAACGACGCGAGCCAGCGTCTCCACCTGCAACTTTCCCTCGCCCCAGCACTCGTTCGACCTGTCGTATGTTGCGCTTGATGCCGGACATCCCAAGCTACACCATCAGCCCTCTAGTGCCGCCGAGTTGACGCCCACAAGGTCGGTTAATACCGTGCCCGAGGAGGTCGAGCAGCCCCAGCAGCAGCTGACGACGATCAGGTGAGGATGATGAGGGAAATGCTAATATAAGTTTGATTGATAAATGTGCGTGGTAATTACTAAGTTGTACTCTACATCTTATCTTTTAAAGACAGTACATAGTACATAAAAAATACATGATACTACTATCGCTTATTGAGGAAAAATATTTTTTTTAAATATAAAGTTTTTAAATTATGAATCAGCGAGCTGGAATGAATTTAACGAGGAAAATTATTTTTCTACAATTTCGAAGTTTTTTAATTTTTTGATGATTTTATTTTTTTATATTAGAAAATTTTTTGAATTGGCCAAAGCTTTATAAAAGTTTATAATTTAAAATTAAAATTTTTCTTCAGAATACATCATTATGGGAACTAACAACTTAAAAAGTTATAAACTTTTGAGTGGCAATTAGCTTTTTTAAGTTTGACAGCTTCTTCAACTTTTTGCAAACTTATTAAAAGTTGTTTTACTTAATTTATTTATAATACGTTTAATACCCACTGTCTATTATAAAATGACTTCAGTAATCACAAGATTCTTTTTGTCAAAGAAATTTAAATTTTTTTACATTCTTTAATTCTTTTTTATAATTCCGTAAAACTAAAAAAAAGCAATTTGTGTAAGTAGATATAGTCTGGAGTTAGTAAGACTTTTTGGAAAAGGTGGTATTAACGTCAAGAAACTTAAAACTCCTCTACATCTTTTTAATTAGGAAAAAATTCTTCAAGCAGCTTGAGAAGAAGAAATATTATATGATTTATAATACTTTGTTACATTATTTTATATAATATTGCATAAAAGTTTAATAATATACGTTTTAATAATGTTCAATATAAATCTAATTTTGAAAAAATAACATTAAATAAATTGTTTTAATTAATTACTACCTCATTCAATGTCAGCTGAAAGAGAACCAGTGAGTTTCTCACCCAAAATTTTTTATAATTTTTAAATTATTGAAAAAGTCATTGTTGGAGTTTTAATATTATGAAAAAAATTATTAAAACAAATTCTTCAGCCTTAATATGTCACTTCAAAATTATACATTTGTACGAACTTTGACCTACTTGCTTAACGAAAATCTGATTCCCGAAGAGTTTTTTGTAGGTCAACTTGGTAGATAACTTCTGAAAGAAGGTATCTCTTACATACAGAAAGTTAGGACGAATATATGTGATATTTTCTTTTCTTAAATAAATTCGTTTCATATAATAACATATGAAAACCATTACTAACTAAAATATGATTTTAAAATTTAAACTATCAATTTTATAAAAATTAAATATATTTTCTGTATATTTTAGATGCATGAACTTGACGTAGGCAATCGATTTTCTCCATACTTATCTTTCACCTTACAGGCCGACGGCCAAGGCGCCGCTGATCAGCATAAGCGCGATAGTAGGCGATCTGCCGGAGGACCTCGAGCCGACAGCAGGCCCAAGCACATCAACAGTCCCGGAAGCCGACGAGACGACCGAGACGCCGGACTCGAGCAGCGACTGCGCCCTTATGAGCGAGCCCCTCACCCAGGCTCAGAGCATGCCCGATGTCGACGAGGACGCGACGAGGCGGGACGAGCCACCTCTGCCGCCACCATCGCCGAAGCGACCCGCCACACCGGCCAGGCTGCCCTCTTCCGAAGAGGAAAAAGCGAAACCAGCGTCTGCAGCTGCCGCCTCCGACAGCGATCCTGCGCGGGAACCGGACGCCCAGCAGGATGGTAAGTCGGGGACGGCCAAGCAGCCAGACGACAAGGCAACAGCAGAGCCAGGTGCGGCGGCGGCAGCGGGAACCTCTCAGGAGCAGCGAGACAATAATGTTAACGAAGTTTGTCCATGGGAAGACGAGTGAGTTTCGATTGACGCACTGTTTTAATTGATAATTTTATTTAATGAAAATGTTCAGTTTAATTATTTTTAAATTATTCATTGTTAAGTTGTTAAATTAAAAAAAATTATTTGTCAAAAATTATAGTTCTAAATTAAAGAAAGAATAAAATAGTCTGATTTATTATTTTATACTTTTTATTTTTGCACTACTATTATAGCTTTTCATGTTTGTCTCATTTATCATATCGTAACCGTAATTACTTTTTAAAAAAAAATCATATTTTTTTAATAAAATTTAATGCGATATTGCACATTAGGATTCTTAAAAAAATTTTTAGAACCTTTATGAGTCGTTTAAAAATGAGACGGTATCGATTTTATCAAAAGTGCTGAGCAATTACAGGGTTTTAACAAAACTACTCTCAATTAATAGCATCAAAATTTTTAAACTATGACATGACTAGATTAAAGTGACTAAACTTAAATTTCCTACAAAAATTTTTTCATTTATATAAACCAAGCTTTTATCGACATTTTCATCAAAAAATATTTCACAATTTATTTTAATTGATACGTATTTTATTTTTCAGGGAAAATTGTAGAGTGGACGCGCCCTATGTAAAAACCTATGCGACGTTAGGTTATTTGTAAGTGCTTATCTCACGTTTTACACTCAAAGAAGAACTTTGCAAATTCAATATTTCCTATTTCCTCTGAAACTCTGAGGTCGAGTGTCTCAAGTAAAATCTAGTGCAGTGAGATTCTTCTTTTCTCTTAAAAATGTCTCTGTTTCAAAGACTTAACACACGAATCCAAGTCAAGTCGAGTAAAGACAAATTTTGCACTTAACGGTAGATCGTCCAAGTCGGTCATAACAGAAATTTTCGCAGTCACGTTAATATTAAGAGCAACATTTTAAACTAAAATAACAACCACATATTGAAGTGTAAGTGTTGCCTATATAGATTCAAAAGGCAAAAACTTAAAAGAACACCACGATTATTATCCGAAACCACAAATGATATAGTGGCCTAAGTTCAAATTTCTCTTTTTTTTTACAAGCTCGTGACAAGCCGAGTGATAAAACATTATTGAGGAGAAAATCTTGAAAACATAAAAGTTTATTAGGAGTTTTTCAATTCAAGAAATGCACGTTGTGTGCTGTAGTGTACTTCACGGGGTTTTTCGTGCGCACAGAATTTTTCTTGACGATAAAAATGCACCACTTCACCCTGTAGTAGAGAGTCTATAATTCGTCTTTCGGTAAAAAATATAAATTCCAAAAAGGTCTTGTTGTCTATTAAAAGATGTTGTTGTTGTATTATAACCATAAATATTGCATTGTATTGATTATTGAAGTGCCATATGCAGTTTTGGTGTAGAGTGTTGTACCAGGTATAGACAAGTAATTAACAGATACACTATAACGCATAAGTGTTGGAAACACACGGATAATCTGCCCTTTAGTTCTCTCTAGTTGATTATCAATATTGTTTTCTACGGGTTCGTGCGTTTCAGAGGATTCTGTCAACAATGAGCCCACTGACCAATCCCCTGGATCGCACCCGGACAAATTATTAAATAATATCTTATAACCTGTATTTATATTATTTTTATTCAAATATTTATTTTGAAAAAGGCGAAAATATCCACCTACTTGACAGATTCAAAAATTTATTTTTTATAAGAAATTTTTACGATCTTTGAGAAAACTTTATCCGTTGACATGTTTCGCTATAAGTGTTAGTTAAGAAGCTTACTAAATGTTTTCGCACCGATTTAAAAAAAATAAATAAATAAAATAAAGAGATTTTATTCGTCACAGAGATTTAATAATAAAAAGAAAAAAAATTAATAAAGTATAAAGAGATCTGAGTAACTTTTGTCTCAGTGATATAAGTACGTGTTGTTAGATGCGTTGGACAAGTCCAATGTGCTCTCTAGTTCGATATCGATGTTTTTTCGTGTCTAATTCCAGTCCTTATATTGACAAGAAAAAAAAAATAATCAACGTGAATTTGATGTGCATCGTAGTTATTATCAATTCTGTATACTTTTCCTATAAAAGCCGTAAAAGAAAAAAGTAAAAGTTGATCGCGCCACGGCGTCCGTCAAGCCAACGACGCCGCGCGGGATCATTTTCGCCTCCAACGTCATTAGACGCTCAATTAGCGTGCGTGCGTGTGCGTGTGTGTTTTTTCGTGTATTAAATCCCTTAAAGGTCAGATCTCTAGTCAAGAGAATTATAACGCGGATACCCTATGCGCGACGTAACTTTGTGCCCCGTGTCGGGGGCCATAACTTAGGAAATTAAAAAATAAAAAAATGAAAATGTGAAACTGAAGGCAATATCCTTCAAAATTAATATAAGCCTTAAACGCTTATATAAGAATTTTACTCATCGAGTCGTTTTCAAGTTTATGCAATGCGTTACTTAGAGGAATAATCTTTGGATAAAATAATGGATGAATAAATCATCAATAATCACGTTTACTAGATTTTGACGTTGCTTTTTCGGTCTTTTGCTGATAAAAAACATATGGCAAATTATAAAAATTAAAACTTTACCTTCGATAAAATGATTTAAAAAGAATTTTTTACAAAGTGACTGCGTACCTTCTGTTATAATCGACTGGATATTCGCTTTAAAAAATAAATAACACTCCTAAATGTTTGAAAATTTATACAGTCTCTGAATATTCCTTACCTAATTGTACGTAGAGAGAGGATAGTGCTCACTTTTTAAACGAAACAGTGCATTTATGGCAAGACATGTGATCTGGTAAGATAAAGTTCTTGAGACACTCGATTTTAGATGTGTGGAGGAAATGAGCATATAAAGTAATTTGTAACGACGGTACTCTTCATTGGAGCTCAGTTTAAGTTTAGTGTCGTTCTTATTCATTAAATAAAAAAATAAATAATAATAAAAAAAAACGAAGAAAAAAATATAAGCAGTTGTAAGTTCGAAAATTTTGCCGCCAACAACAAAACGGCACGATTTAGAACAAGGAAAGTGATATACATTAGATGACTACACTAGCACACTCGTCCTCTCTCTTCCTGCCTTTTGATTGCATCTCAGGAGAAGAAAGAGAGGGAGGGAGACACGGAGAGGAAAGAGAGACACGATCTAATGTACGAAGCTGGAAAAACAATCAAAAAAAGAACGATTTGAAGATAACGGAAGAGAGAAAAGAAAAATAAAGTCGTGCCGAAATTTTTAAAAGCCGTGAATGCAGTGTACGTAAAAAAGTAAATTAATAAGTAAATTTAAGCGGGTCGAAAAGCTCGACCATTATTGTACGCGCTTATCGTTTTATTGACCCATGTGATTAGGAAGAGACGAACTTGTTATATATAAATATATGTACGATTGTACCGAATGATATTACCGTAAAAAAGCCATCGCACACAATGAGTATCGAGGGGGCACACACAAGTTTACAATGTATACTCTTTTCTTGTCATTGTAACTCTTTACTTTTATTCGAAACTGTAGACTCAAAGTGCTTAATACCAAAGAGATTATTATTATAAAAAATATTTCGAGGGGCAAAACTTGGCTACTTACGAAAATGCAGTTAATGTCAGAACTGAAGCCTGTCAATTTTAGCCTCTTTTAAGGCTCGGTTCACAACTGTAAATTAATTTTATCGATAAACCAATCGATTGATATTCTGAAATGTAAAGACTCTAAATATAGTTCAAATGATACTTAATATTATTTCTTATTTAAACTTTTGACTTTAAATTAACGTTAAAGATTAATATTTGAAAGTAAAACAAATTGCGTGAATATTTTTTGTATTTTAAATCGATTTCCATTTTTTTATTTTTTAGTTGCATTGCCATTATTTATATTTTTAAATTTTAAAAATTTATATCGTCAGCACGTTCAAAGTTATTTGAAAGGAAATTTAATACATGAGTTCCATACGATTTATATTAATGCACTATTAAGATTAATATAATTTTTATATTAATAAAACGTGCAGTGAACACATACCACAATTCGAAATAATTTAGACTTTATTACTATAATTAACTATATTTATTTAAAAATATTTTAGAATAAATTAAGAAAATTTTTTGTTGATAAAAGAAGACTGTACTTATGTTGTCTTATTTGTTCTTTTTATAAGTCTTTTTATAATTCTTTTTTAAACATATTTATGTTAGATTTTTTGAAACAAATTATACATGCGATTAGCTGATATTTATAAATACTTAATTCAATTTATCATTCCTTTCCAGCACTTCGAAAATTATGTCATTAACTATTGAGTCTACACAAATTTCACTATGTATACTCGAAGGTGCCTTTAATTATCAAACATAAATTTTATTTAAGGTAGTTCGATCGATATACGATTTCAGTGATAACCTAAAAAGCACAACTTCGAAGATGTACAAATTTGAAAACGTAAAAATGTACAAAGTATATTTAAATTTTTTATAATGATTTGAATAAATAAATATTTTTACCGGTAAGCGTGAGAGAAGTAATTCGTAATAGCGTTATCAAGCACAAATCTAGAATTTCTTAACAATTATCACTGTCTAACTTTCAATAAGTCTTCTTTCTTTTTAATCTTTTATCTTAATAGATGATAATGGGCGATCGAACCACCTTGCAAAACGGGCCCTGACATTAATTTTCAATCTGACAAAAGGTTTGTGTTGATTGATAATTAATCACTATACTTTTCGACGTGTGCGCAAATGAATGATTTGCATTGCACTTGCATAGCTTAATCGGAAGACTGAAAACGTACCTGAAGAAGTAAACCACAGAAAAACGACAAAAAAAATAACGATTAAGACAAGGAGAGAAAAAACCAAATGAATTAATTGTCCGCCCGCTCGAAACCGATCACCTTGAGTGTGCACCCCTCGCTCTCTCTCTCTTTAACTTAACGTCAGATTTAACGGAGCAAAAGTAATTACAAAACGGTTGTATTAAAAATAACAAAAAAAAAAAACATTTAAGTCGTTGTCGACTGTCGCAACACGCATCTATGAAGCATACAAGCCAAGCATTCCGACACACGTACACTCTATCTCTCTAATATTCGACTAATTTACGGAGATAAAAGCTCTTCGTAGTTAGTTTTATAGAGATGTAAGTTAATAGATATAAAAAAAACGGTCATTCACTCATTTAAACTACTTGATATTGAAAGAGAAAATATGTTCATAAAAAATGAGATTTGCGATTGAAAATTAAGATCATATTTCACAAATTTGGTAACTATTCGCACTTTGCTTTATTCGTTTGCCTATTATGCGAGACGAAGCGCTGCATTGCTTCAAATGTTTTGTAATTTTATTCTTTATTGATAAGACGTTTAGCGAAACTTAGTAGACGAGTTTAAGTAAAATATGTGCTCACGCGTTTCCAGCGTAAAATTTACTATTATTGATAGTTTGTCAAACATTAAGTATTTGTTTCATTTTATTTTATTTTTTTATGAATACTCATAAACAGTCTGATTTGAATCACTTTTCAATCGTTTTATTTCTTTTATAAAATGATAAATCATGTAGGCGTTTCAACCCAAAAATGTTCAAAGTTTATTCTAACAAGCAGAAAATAATTAGAAAAAAATGTCGCGTATAAAAATATAAAAACAACTGTTCGAATCAATTTTGTTGATGCACCATTAACGATAGCAGCGCACTAACACAGACGTTATGCAGTACTAACTCAAAAAAGTACTGACTAAAATAGACGTAAAAAGAAACGCGCAGCAATGAAAAGTGATTCAACGGATTCAGAGCTTGAGGCTTCAAAGAGCAAAAGTTCGTGCGCATCAAGCTACATGTAATAATATCGGATAAGAAAAATAGAGATATTTCACTTTCCGTCAGAAAAATAAAACTCAAAGCAGCTTGCAAGTATCGTACAATAAAAAGAAGATGAAGAAGAAAGCAAATGTTAGGAAATAAATATAAATATGTATTACTTTGTTCAAAGAGTCGTTCTCAAGTAAGTGCCATAGACGCTCGTATATATATAATACATATATATTTAAAAAATCGTTCGCCGGCCTTTCCGCGCTTTAACGTCGCCCGAGCGCCGCCCCACATACAAGTCTCGCATAGGTGCTGAATTATTACTCGATGTTTTAAGAGCGAAGAATATTATTATTAAATTAAGGAAAAAAATACATTACGATTAAATAAAAAAAGATTTAACGCAACGAGACAATGATCGAGTCTCTCGCCTTTTAAAAACTCTTCTCAATGGGTGATATGGAGCGATATTTTACGAAGCGGGCTGTAAGATTGGAAAATACATAGAAATTAGGTTGCCAGGAGGAAGAAAATTGCAAGGCGAGGACCGCTGCTGTAGGTGATATAAATGTTGGGTTATATAAAGACGAGATTATTATGATTATTAATTATAAAAAAAACGTATAAGCGAGCGATGTGTTTAAAATAAAAGTAATAAAAGAATCGTAAAATAATTATAATGGTGACAGAAAAAAGTAAATTAATAGAATAAAACAAAAAATCGTGGAAAAGCTTAACAATGTGGAGTGTTATTAAGACTAAAAATAAAAAAACTTCTCACAGTACGGTAACAAACTATGGACGTTAATTAGTTGCGTAGCGCGGTAGATCGATGACATAACAAGAGTTTAAACAGAAACAAACAAAAAATCGATTAAAAAAAAAAAGATTCATAAAGTACGTGGAAAAAATTCATGATCAGATGGTGATGTCTTTATATTACACTACGTAAGTGCGCTAGTGGCCAAGTGCATCGAGCACCGTTATGATTTTCAAGCTCTGCGTTCAATGTTATACCTCTTCATTAATGTTATCATTACAGATACTCATTATTACCTTTATTATTATAATTATTATCATTAATATCATCACTATTATTACTGACATTAAAAATTAAATATGAGTGCGCGTGATACGAGCGAGTGGCACAATAGCTAAAATAAAACTAATATTCGTTTCGCATGAACGTGAGGGAGAGATTGTAGAACTAGAAAGAATGAGAGAGCGAAATACAAATGCAAAAGCGAGAAAGAATAATTAAAAAATTTAAAGCGCGAGATATTATAAGTAAAAAAAAACAACAGAGAAATAAAATGAAAAATGTTACTAGCTAGAAATTATACCGTTATAGAATGTAAAGGGCTTTAGTGTATATAGTTTTGTAAAGTGTTACTAGCGATCGAGGATACGTAGTTGTGATCGCCTTTTTTGTGCGTCGCGGCGGTTCAATCGCCCGGCGTCTCCGTGCGAATCTATAAAAATTGAGATGTTAAGGAACAAAACAAAACACAAATACTATAATAATGTATATGACGACGATATTGGTGAGAGATAGAAGACCGGCGGACGGTGGTAAATTCGATGATTACGATAAGGGGGGAAGAAATAAATATTATAAGAAAGAGTTGTAAAAGGACAAACGAGGACAACTATAAGATTAAAAAAACTGTTATCGAAACGACGCGTAAATAATAATCGACTGTTTCATTAAAATGCTGATGTGTATAGTATATTACGTATAGATGCATAGGCATTATATGTAATATATGATATATGCATTAATATGTAAGCTGTCAAATAGAATGTCCTAATATAAAATATAGTGCCATTAAATTGATTATTGAGTTTTTCTTTATCAGAGTCACCTATCTGTAGACACTTACTTTTCACCTAATATAACTACTTTTTTTCAAATCCTAAAATATTCATTACTTAAAACACTATTTTTTATTTACTTTGAGTAATTTATAATTATGGTTCATACATGGTGCAAACAAAATTAAAATTAAAAATTTAAATGTAAATTTAAATTAAAAAATTTTTTTTACATTCTTATACATTTGGAAAAGTTGTACCATAAAAAAACTTATTATATAATTTATTTTTGCAATCGCTAACAAGTACAAACAATATCCTGTAAATAATTCTCATTTAAACTGCACTTAAACTAAAATGCTGATGGGTATCTGAACCACCAACGTCAGCCGGAATTAGAGCCTCCGGACTGATCGCTCAACAACGGAGACGTTTGCATATTTGATCGGCCATGACAATAGCACTCCAACACGATACACACAAGTTCGTATCTCTCCAAGTCCGCGCGCTTAGGAAACAGCCGCGCAAAGTGAATCGCCCAAAGCCCTCGGGTGATTTTGCATATAGCGATATGGAAGTAACCGCCCGAGCGCTTTGCATTATGTGTCGAATATGCAACGAAGTTTGAAAGCCGATGATGCAGTGCTTAACGCCCCCCTTCCTCCCTCGGATTAGGTGGTCAAAGTTTCGCTGATCGCGCGCTGTTGTGGTGCTGCCGTGCGCTGATCGCTGCGTTTAGATGGCGCATTTGATTAAATGATCGGGGATGGTGTTTCCGGATTGTTTGATAGGTGTTAGTATACAGTGATTTCTCTTGTAAAAGTTTTTTAGGCTTTTTGATTTGGTGAATGTATAAATTGTAAAATGGTAGATTATGAAAAATAAAGGTAAAATTATTAGGTTGAAAAAAGACTTAAGATAGTTCTTATACATTTTTTCTTTTTGTTTATTTATTTTATAATAATTTATGACATAATGTGCCCGGTGGTTTATGGCCATTTTTGCTATTATCTAATAAAAATTACGTACTTTCAGCAAATTTTATACTACTAAATAAAGACGATCTGTCTTTACGAGGTCTAAACTAAAAGAAAAAGATTCAATTTACAGGCTCATCTGCACAATTCGGATAACGGCAGGTCACCTGACTTAAGAATAAAACCACGCTTCTATAACGTTTATGGTACAGTTTTAATTATTTTACCGATAAAAGCGGGTAGTAAAATGAGACAGTAATAGGTATTATAGTTTTCGTTGTGTCAGCCAAATCTTTTATATAATAATTTTAACCAATAATTATCGAGAAATTTTGTATTATAGTACAATCAGTTAAAAACACTTAATATTTTTTGTAGTCCAATAATTGTAGATGTAATCAAGCATAAACAGCTAACGAATCTTCCATCCAAATGAAAGAAAAAGATAACAAAATAAAATTAAATGGATCCCCTATCAAAACGAGAATAAACGAGGACTTTTTTTAATTTAAACTATACTCTGTTTCTCAGAAACGTTTGCAAAGCATAGCATGACTTGAAGGCAATTATTATAAAATATATCATAGGACCATTATTTAATATTAAAGGAATTATTTAATTTAATGGAGATGAAATTTTAATTCATTGTAAATGGTGGACATATTGGAATAAAATTATAATCAGTCGCGTAAGACATGGTCTCTTTAATAATTTTATCGGTGGGTTTCATTGCTAATAAAAAAGAGCATCAAAGCAGGATTCACGAATTTCGGACAATCGAAGGAACGTCATCCGCGTCGATGAACTTTTATTATTCCAACGAGAACTATTGGCTTTTCTTTTGGCTAACACAACGACAAAGAGTAAAGCGACAGAAACAAAAAGCTTTTTCAGAACAAAAACAATTCTTAAATATTACGTATAGTTATAACTGCCACGGGTAGTACAACGGATTTCGGTGATTTTATCAATCGAAATACATCGATTTTTCTTCCCAAAAGCCGTTGCATACAAACGTGGCGCTTAAAAATTCCGTCGGGCCGTAGATTGCTCGATGCGGCCGTTAACGAGGTCCTGATAAGAAACCAGATCGTGCGTTAATGCAAGTAGTATAGGTCCTAGTAGCACCTGCAGCGCTTGGCGTTGCATTTGCTTGGATAAACCAAGCACTGGTCGAGACAGTAGGCAGTTGCTCCTTCCCTGCCGGCGATTTCCCCGACAGGTTCACATACTTCTCTGTTGAACAAAGGATTATGATGTTTAAGAATGACATTAGAAGAAATTTTATCTGGATAATAAATTATATTAATTTGAAAACAGATAGATTTTAGTAAAAAAGTATTTATAAATGCATCTTGCAATTAAATGATATACATGAAGCGTATAAAGAAATTTATTAATAAAATATTTTTATTTTTTACAAGAATTAAAAAAGTAATACTTACGGGCATGTACAAATAGAGGAGGGGCAGTTCGGTGGGTACCGGAGACAATTGGTCTGACACCACATGTCCATTCCCGGTACACGGCGGTAGAGATCGTTTGGAACACATACTTGAGATCTGAAAAAAAATAATCAGTTTTATTAACTAATTTTACATAAAACATAGCTGATAAATATATAGCAAACATTTGCTATATTCAAACAATTTCAGTATTGTTAAACATTTTAATTTCATGTATTAATATTATATAATTTCGTCAAAGTATTATAAAAAGTCTTAGTATCTATACACACCTGACAATGAGCGGGAAGACATTGGCTGGAGAATTGTAGTCCCTGTAGTACAGGAGGAACGGATTGTCCTGTTGGACAAAAATGGGAGGCAGACCAGCCGCGCTAGTGATAATGCTAATGTCCGCGCAGTTTCTGAAGGTCTCAGGTTTGCCACAGCCAACGGACTCAGTCCCGTTGTCACAAGTTCCCCACATGTTTCCTGTAAAAAAAATTTTCATAAGTTTTTTTAAAATTTCATTTACTTGAAATGCATGTAACACAATATAGTTATATGTATTTTATAAAAATTGAGGTTTTTACGGTCGTATAAGAAAATTAAAATAAATCAATAAAAAAATTCCTCTGTATAACCCCAATTTAATAAAATACTAGTTCAGATCCACTAAAACTATTTCTAAAAAAATTTACAATTTAATTCATTATATTTGTGTCATAAATAGATTCTAATAGCACAAACAAATGCGTTTGTGAAGTCATATAATAAACCATAATAACTTAACATCAGTATGTGTAATAAGTATTAATCACTTGACTTTAATTATTTGTTATGTCCCTAACTTTAATTATTTGACAAAATTGAATAGTAAGCAATTATAAGAAACTGGAAAATTTATGAATGAACCTCAGTTTGTTTTGACGTTAATTTTATATGAATATATAATATTTTTGCTTTTGAAAATAGCTACACAAAATTTGAAAAGCTAAAAATTTCTGTCAAAAAAGTATGAAATTAAAAACATATATATTGTCTATTTTAATTCTGCAATTATTGTAAAAACAATGTAACTTTCTAAATATAGGTATAAATAACAGATTTTAATCCTCATAAAAAATAAAATAATTTTTAAAATAACATATCAAAAAAAGGACGACATCACCGTCTCTACAGTCACATTACTCCTTTGCCCTTTACCTGTATAATAGGTCCACTGGAGCACGCACTGCGAGCAGGTGAGATAAGGCGGCAGGTTGACTTTGTAGCGGAAGATCGCCTTCTTCTCCGAGTCCGTCGGAATCACGAAGCGCACGTCCTTGGTGCCCGACAGATACAGGGGATACCTTGAAAAACAAAAAATCAAAAACTCAAAAAACTGAACGCTCACTCGCCCAACGCATCACCAACGCGCGAATTTACATAATCATAGAGTGGAAGTTTATTTGCGCCGGTGAAGTACAAGCTTCACGAGGATCACCACGGGTTTTCTTCCCGAACGCTTAATAACGAACTTTACTCTAATTTTCAGAATGAGCTTGGTTTTTTTGACTTTGAAAGAGACCGTGAGCCGACTCATTTTATTTTCTTGTATATCTCAGGGACTTCGGTTCCTCTCCTGCACTTACGTCCGTGCCTTCAACCACACGAATAAACTACGTATCAAAATGCTTTTCCCGCACGCGGCGAACGTGGCTCGAAAAAAATAAAAATCATCTAAGAAGGGGTACAGCGATAAGAGCGAGCTGCATGAAGCCTGTAACTTTACTCCCTGCGAGCACTGAGGTATTCGTAGAGGTGCTGACGCTGTAGATAGCCGCGCGCGAGGTGCAGATAGAAGTGGCTGAATAGAGCTGCGAAAATTGTAAGGACGCAGCGTTTTGGAATATTCAGTTTGTGCGTTTACTGTTTGCTCGTTTATTTGTTTTATAGAAAGACGAATCTTGAATTTTAATAATTTTTTAATAGAATATTGTAGAGGCAAAAATATAATTAGATAATGCATGTGCCAATAAAATAGTGAAACATGAAATTTCAGTTCATTAAACAAAATAATTCCTTTTTTTAGTAAAACGACGCTTTTAGTTGAGAAACGTAACAATCAAAGTAGAAGCAACCAGCTCTTTATTTTTGCTCTGATAAGCTGCCTTCCCTTGCAATCGTTGGAAAGACTTATATAGATTAAAGATTGTACTTTCAACTACCTACGCTGCAGTTTAACGCGAATTAAATAAACGTCTAACAAATAATAATTATTCATAAAATAATTTCAATCACCATCGTAATAAAATATAAGTGCCCAGTGTTTTTTAAAAATCAAAATTTACAAACATTACAAGTTAATTAGATAATAAATAAATTTTTGCAAAGCTGAAAATGTAACTCACCTGTCGAAACACTCTTGCGTGGCTTCCGAGGCGGGATTATTGTTAGGACAAACGTACATTTCAAAGTAACCTTGATGATTGGACGTGAGTTCTACTTCGACGTCGATTTCCTACAAAAGAAGCCTAGCTTAGCATGTAAAGTGGCTCGCTTGAGAAACAATCAATGTTGATTGAGCGATTCTCGAGAAATTTACAAGTAACATAATAAAAGAGACGCTCGCAGAATCTAAAGTTATATCAGCCGCACAATCACGTGTTTAATAAAACTACGATTATTTTTAATTTATCAATTATTAATTTTTCATAATTCTCAGGATCTTAACCGTCCGAACTATTCATTTACTAAAACAATAAAATTTCGAACAAACCAATAATAAAACAATCCCCTCAAAAAATACTCTTAAACCCACAACCTCGATAACAAAACCACTAAACAACCCCATCGACAAACCGTTCATCGAGCAGCTCACTTAAA
>JAPYZB010000249.1:0-24850 GCA_030522745.1 Eupelmus kiefferi | reverse complement strand
GGTGTGGAGTTGATGATAGGTTGCCACTAATTAGAAGAGATGCAATTGCATTGCATTAAAATGCTTTGAATATTGCTTGATAATGTCAAAAGTAGGGACTTTTACCAATTAAGCACTTGATGCAAATATAATATAGATATTATAAAATCGTGACAATAATAAAGTTTGCAAATGAATTGGAAAAATTTGAATTTGATCGATAAAAGGAGCTTGATGTAAGAATATGGTTTCTCCTAATTATCTTATCCGCAACGATTCGCACTAAGGGCGAAGCAAGACAAAGGTCTGCATCGAGCATTTGGAAATCCCCAGGCTCGGGGGGGACAATCGCTGAGCTGCGCGCTACAAGAGCTTGATTGAGGAAACGATAATACGTCTAAATTGAATGGAAATATAATCGAAGCTTTGACCGGCGCGATTATTCCTGCGGTTGGACCGCGACGTCCTAATAATGTTCCAATTTCGAGATCGCCCACACAGATTCGTGTGTTTGAAGTCGTTCTGCTGTGCATTCGTGAATGCGCTACATAACGCGAGCTCTGCGTATGTGGAAAGAGAGAGAGAGGAGAGGGGGAAAGCTCTGAATGCGCGCGCGACGTGATTCCTCGTGGACGTCTGACCACTGCCAGCGAGAAACTACTTCCTCCTCGTCAAACTGTCAACTTCCAGTGGTCGCTCTCTGGCCTGTTTCGACTCTCTCTCTCCCTCTCCCTCTCTCTCTATCTCTCGCTTGCACGTCGTCCATCAGTCGCGCTGTTTCTCTCCCAACCCAGCTTCCCGGCTTGTGTTGTATGTTCTCTCGTGGCTGCCATGGCTAATTACGACATTCCCAAACTTTTAACCTTTATTTTCCGCGATTTCCCTTCCTATCATTCAAATTATTTTTTGCTTTGTGGTTGAGAACCGAGCGACTGAGCTTTTACCTTTACATTTTTCAGGAACTTGAGGAATGTATGACTGATTATATATTTATCTTTTAAATAAGCTATAATATAATATAGCGATATAATATATAAAAGTTTTTCTTCTAATTATGTGTATAAAAAGATTTTCATTTTCTACATTATTAATTGAAAATCTTGTAAATCATGCTGTTGAGATCATAGAGCTTTTTTATTACTTTTTTTTTAAATAAAGTCTTTTTAAAGCAATTATCTTTATACAATAATTCACTTAAAAAAATTATATTCAAATTATAAAAGAAAATCTTGTTAAAAAGCGTGAAGATTTAAAATACTTTATAAGAACATTATAACGAAAGTTGCTTTTTCGCGCTATTGATCCTAGTTCTAGAAGCCCCATTCCAAAAGTAGCTTCTCTTTCTAGAATTTTATTTAACCTCTTTTCGTTAAAGGGTTTTATAACCTAAAAGTAAACCATTAAGCCTCTTTTAAAATTATTAATTAAATTTGTTAGTAAAATCGATAATGAAGTAAGGGCTGTACTTCGTTTTAATATTATATAAATATTTTTTTTTACTAAATTTTATGGCGCAAATAATAGAGATAAATAATGTCAACTTTTACAAGGCTCTAATATTAGCTATTTTCTAGATTATTAAGTTTATAGCTATTTCTTCACTAGTAAGTGAGTAGTAAAATAAAGGACGATACCATCATTCAAAAGCATAAAATCTCTGCTAACATTACTAAAGTTTTGTATGAAAAAATTTATCAGAATCTTTATGTGCGTCTTCGTTTGAATGAGAAAATTCTCATATTAATCATAATATGCATACAATTTTATTCTTGAATTAGAGGTTTAGCCAAGTGAAGTGGTAAAAAAATAATGAGAAAAAGCTTTTTAATTCCGTATTAATATAAAAACATGTGTTGTCACTTATTGCTTTCCTTTCAGTTTCCCAGTTGGTTCCTAACATAATTTAAATAACTATAAATTTTCTTGAATCTCTTTATTTTTAATAATTGATATTGTTATGAAAACATGATTTCATAAAATAAAATCTTTTGAATTAATAAATGTCGAATTTCGTTATTTACTTCAAATACTAGTGAGTTCTTCTGGTTTTCATACTTTACCTAAAAAGAAGTATTAGAGCTTAATTTTTCCAATAGTTTCAATAACCACTTAGTTGAAGAGTAGGAGGAAAAAAAGCAGAATTTTCTTTACCAACTTTGCGTCTCAGCCAGTTCTATACTTACGCTCGACGTACGACGTAAAACGTTCTGTGTCGTTTCGGCCGGCCACTGTCCGTCTGACAACATATTTTCACGAAAATTGTCATCCCCGCTCGCGCGCTCTTTCCTCGATTTCTTTCGTCCCTCTTTCTAGCCATCCGTTCTCCCTCTCTCTCTCCCTCTTCCATTTTCTCTTTCTCTCTTTGCCGGTACGTGGGGCCGGTGCGCTTGTTAGGCCGTTGGTTTTCCAGTGACGTCACTAGCTGCGTCGACCAATTGCGCGCCAGGCTGAATTATATATATACACGCATAGAGATATAGGAAGAGAAGAGGGAGAGAAAGAGAGAGAACTAGGTGGAAAATGGGAGGAGGTAAAGAGAGCAAAAAAGGAGTACGAAGGAGAGGAAGCAGGAAGAGGAGCAGGATTACGCTACCCTGCGGGCTCTACTCATCTAACCGGACTCTGCCCTTCTCTATCTGGATATGCGCGTATATAGATGAATCGCGTGCGCATAAGAGAGAATGAGAGAGAAACAGAGAAAGAAAAATCTCTTCTTATTTATGAAACGCATGCTCATGAAAAAAATGACTGTATTTCTTTTATTGTTTTGCTGATTATACGCGCGGTTTTTTATTTTTTTTAAAATTTGTTTTGCCGTTTTTTCGCCTGTTAGTCGGGCTGTCCCTTTGCTAGCGCTTGCTCTTTGTGCGCGCTGCGTCTCCGACTGCGCTCGGAGAGCGACGTTTTCGTATGATTAATTTTTTGCGCGGAAATTCGATTTATCGTCCTCTCTCGCAGAGAGAGCGACCGGATCAAGTGGATTACGCGGCAAAGAGTTCTTCCCTCTCTTTCCCTCTCTCCTGGGACAATTTAATCTTTTTCTTTTTATATGTGTTGCTCGCGCTGCTCTCGGATAAATCCTAAATTGTTTAGTCAAACTGTTTGCTTTTTTTCACTATACCCTCTATTCGACATTATTTTTATAAACTTAATCGGACAAATAATTATACCCATTCATTAAGTTGTAGGCTATATAGTTTTATTGATCCTGTTTAATCTATCTATGATTAGCTGTTAAAAACTACTAGAATCTTTAATACGTATCATGTTCAAAACAAAGAAAAAGAAAAAAGAATTAGCTCGGAGAAAGCAGGATGCAATCAAATATTCTACACTAAAATCATCAGGCTCTTGTATTTTAAATAAAATAGGACTCACAAACATGCAATTCGGATAGGTCGTGCAAGCTACAGTTTTATTAATTTTTACTAACGTATCACTTAATCTCATATTAGATTATTACAAAAGAAAAGCTCAAAATGAAAGTTTTTAAAGGGTTATTTATCTGCAACTTATAACTGGTCTAAGGAAAATAAAAAAAGTACTAGTTTAAGTTTTTGGAAACATTATAATCTACCACTATAAATTATTCTAGTATAATTTTGTATACCATAGAAAGTATAAAATATGATATAATCTGCATCATATCGGGAATCAATTTAAATTTAAATCTTTCCTATTGCAGAAAAATAACTGTATTAGTTCAAACACATAAGTATACATCCTCATATCGTCACATAAAGTATCGGGAAACTTAAAAAACAGCACGGTGCCGCGGCTACCTCTCATCACTAAAAGTAGTAAAAAGGTAAGCTGATAACTCTTTCTCGTGAAATCGCTTCCTAAGCGATTAAGACATTTGGCGAGCGAGTGAAGGCGATCGCCGTGCGTACGCAGGCGACTTTTCACGCTGAGACGCGCGATTAGAAAATGGATCTCGCGGGGAAAAAGGCGGCAGCGCGTGTTTGAGGCGGCGGCGGCGGCAACGTGAAAACGCAACGAGCCGTGGGACACAGCGCTCGAGCAGAGAGCTCACCTTTCACCGACCACGCGGGCCTGCTTTCACCGCCCGAGATCTCGCCTCGCTCGCTGTGTATGTGTATATATGTACATACCTACGTGCACGGGACGAAAGTCGATCGAGGAAATCGCCTCCGTCTACTCTACGCCGACTTTTACTCGGCCCGTCTCCGACGATCGTTTGTGCGCGCGCCCACCTGCGTAGTCTGTGTGTGTAGTTATGTATATATATGTATGTGTGGACTGTTGTGACATGACCGCTCTTTCGCTGCGCACGTTGCTTTCTTCTTTAGCCGACTTCCGGTGAGAAATGTTCCCTACGGGCGCGCCAAGCTTAACCGGGAAAGGGCCATTTTTTTATTCTCTTGCGTGGAGAGTATCTTGAGGTGGTCCATCAACGATCAGTCCGGACGTATCAGCAATTTGTAATTTCTTTTCTGATTCATAGAAAACAGCTGATTTTATTCATTTAGAATTGTAATAAAATAAATATAATCAGTATAGTTACCAAATACATTTGCCACTTACAATATAGTCGCCCTTTTTTAAAATATTGCTAATCTAAAAAACAATAAAGGTTGAAATAAAAAATTAAATGAATAATGTTCAATACAAATTTTTACTTAAAGTTAAAGATTTCACTATTCTATATTGAATTGAATTGATTCTAAAGAAATGAAGGATTTTGCGTGTGTTTTTCAGAATTATAAGTAAAAATTTCAAGATTGGAAAAATTATTAATTTTAATTCCTTGATCTCTATCAATATAAATTTGCTTTCTTTTAACTACATAAAACACTAAAAATTTTATTATTAAGTTTAATAAAAATTCTTATTAAACTAAATGTCTCCTAAACTTTTATAGATAGCAATGTTTACCTCTATATCTAGGGATAATAAGTGTAAACCGATGACAATAACTGCAAAAAGTCGAGCCCATTGTTCGTTATGAGCCAATCTGATAATTTTTTCTCTTACCAGGAGAGGGTATGGCGTTCGAGTTACCGATCTTGATAAAACTTTAGAATATATATTCGTTGTTACCAAAAAATGAACAGAACCACAGTCGTGTGATATAACGTTTTGGAAAACTCAAAATATGATCGTTTCTAGTCTTATTTTCAGAAAAAAGAGCTTCCATTTAAAATATGAATAATTCAGTCTAGAAATGCCCTCAATAAATTACCAATAACTAAAATCATAGTAGAGAAAGCAAGTTCAATTTGCCGTTTTCAGAATTGTGAATGAATAATTAGTACTAAAGTTATGTTTGTTTAAAATTGAGCAACAAAAGTGTACCAAAAATCGTTTGATTTTCAACCTGTAGAATTTTATAATTAATCAGTCCATTTTCGTTGTTTTCTCTACTTGGACTTTAGTTATTGGAAATTTATTTAGGGCATTTCTATAGACTGAATTATTTATATTTCAAATGAAAACTCAACTTTTATATTTTTCTGAAAATAAGACTATATACATCTATATCTTGAGATTTCTTAAGCTTTAGACTGTACGACTGCAGCATTTTTGATACATAAAAACATATCTCAAAATTTCATTGAAATCTGTGACCCGAAGGTGATAGATTTTCTTAGTTAGTGTATACTTTGTTTTTGTTAGTAAGGATTTTATAAAAGAATATCGATACGTATCTACTAATTTAATTATGTAAAAGATTCGAAAATAAATTGCAATATTCTCGCGCAGAAATACTCACTTAAAGTCAATATAAAAATATCCAGAAACATCTTCTTTCTTAGCAATTCGCAGCTTTGCTATAAACTAAAATAGAAAGGATAGCCGAAAATAAAGTGCTCTTATCGGGCGAGCTTTTCAGCGCGGGCGAGAAAAATAGAGAGAAACGCCACGAGGAAAATGAGAGCGCGCCGAGATTCATTAGCCGGAGCTCGCAAGTATATAACCAAGTTTAGAGCCTGGAGAAAAAGCGCAGCACAAAGAGCATTATTGTCGAAACAGGAGAACGACCAGGACAGCAGTCCAGCCAGAACTTCTTCCTGATAGTGTTCTACGTGCCGAGCTTCGATCGGTAGCTGAATCTGCGCAAAAAATACCTCAGTGTCAGGAGACTTTTGTTAGCTTTTGATTTTTTTTTCATTTTTCTATTATATGGTTTTAGTCACAAATCTGCTAAGGTACGGAACTGTTAAAATTGCTTTGCGAAAAAACAAAAATATGGGACGGGACCTAGAAAATTAACAGATTAAAAAATGTATTTACTTTTATAGTACATAAAATATCAGAGTATTTTAAAATTTTTATCAATATTATTTGCAATTGCTATTAAAAATGCTTTTGTAAAGTAAAATATTTAATATTATTAAGTTGAAGCATATCTTTTGCTACTTGATAAAAGGATTTTCTAACAATCAATATTGTATAAGAGCAAATACTTTATAAAAAATAGTAGGCAAAGAGGATTTTTTAAAAATTATTGATTACAAGTATAAAAAGTTAAAAGGTTGTATCGCACATGAATTCGATCTTCAGATAAACTATTGGCTATTGCGGTATCAAACAGGAATGTATTTTTCTCGTTTTCAATGTCGACTATTAACCATATTTTTTCTTACAAAAATAACTTGAACAGGCTAAATTATTAAATTACATTAACGTTTATTCACTAAATTTCAAAATTTGCAAATTTTAATTTAATTATTTCAAATGTTCTATCTGCCAACCGAAAATCCGAAAGAAAAATCGAGGAAAAAATTCGATGACATCGGAATTATTCGTCAATCGTCAGAGCTCTAAAGTCAAAGTAGAGCGGGTGTGTGGAGTCGGCAACACGTACGTCTCGAGAGGCGTAAAACGTCGCGCCTTGCGCGTCAGGTGGAAGGAGGACAAGGGAATTCCTCGGGCCTACGATTAGGAAAGTTTCCGCGCGCAGAGACTTGCGCCAAACTTCCCTAACTCCCCGGCTCGGAGAGAGAGAGAGAGAGAGAGAGAGAGAGAGAGAGAGAGAGAGAGAGAGAGAAAGGGGGGGTGAGTCGCACCGCGCGCCACGTGGAGATCGTAAACACCGAGCGGCTCCACGCGCTGAAAACAGGACCGTTACGTGCCGGAAGTCATTGACACCCTTGTGCCCCCGTCTATACGCCTATATATATCGCGATCCAAGCGCGTATCTGCCCATCCGCTATTTTATTCCTTTTCGTTGCTTTTATGTATGCGGTTGTGCTATCGTGTAGCTAGATCGTAAGCGCGCCAACGATTTATGATTTTTTTATTTCTTACCTCATGATTGATTTATGGGATTTGAAAATAGAATTTTAGTCTAATTTCAACTAATTTAAATTTTGTCCTTAACTCGAGCCTAACTCGAGCCTAACTCAACAATGCATTCTTCTTAGGCTCTCAATGCAAAGGCATATTATATTTTATACTTTGTGGTCTAGAATATGAATTTTGATTTTTTGATAATTATTAGACAATTATTGAATGAAGTAAATAAAATTTTTCATATTACAGACAAAAATAAATATTTTTAACACACTTTAATTTTTTAAGGTGAACTTTCTTTCTTCTGGCTGCAAAAACCTACATTTTACAAAGATTAATTTGAGGAAGTTAAAATTAAGAATTGTCTAAGATTTTTAAAGACTTAATTTAAATGATATTATTTAGACGATCCGATACGGAAGCAGTTATTTATAATTAAATTTAATGAATTGAGCTTTAGGATAAATATCCTTAAAATCATCCGTATAGCATAGAGTGACATATAGTATATTTATCACGCTATAACTTCTATACACATTCAATATTTTGAAATGAAAGACTCTAAATGAAATGAAGTAGTTATATATTTATGAGATTTATTCATGATTATTCTAAAAGCTCTTTTAATAGAAATAATCTCCTTAATTTAGTAGAATTTTGAGAAAAGCATCACGCATTAAACTTATGAAAGTTTGAGCCTAGCAGTCGTCGGGCATGGTATAATTGAAAACCGAGCGAAATCCGCGTGCGCAGATCGCCGCGTGTCGAGGGGGCCTTTTAATGTTCAAAAGCATGTAATCATCGCGGTGCGCTATGCTCGCTCTTTTTAGCGTTGTGCGCATGCCATTGTGTTGGCGCGCAAGCACAGCGAGGGGGGAACAGAGAGAGAGAGAGAGCTGTATGTACCGCGCTTGCGCTTGCGACCAATTCCACGATCCTGCATAAGTCCGGCAGCGACCAGTCATTCGGCTAACCTGTTTCCGATTTCGATGTCCGGTTCACCCTCCCAGAATATGCATGCGTAAAGAGAGAGGGGGATAACAGGGAAGAGAGAGAGAGAGAGAGAGAGAGAGATAGTAGGAAAAAGGGGCTGAGAGAGAAAGAGATGAATATGGCATGTGCGAAGCTTTTTCGGCCTGTACAATACGCGCGATTCACCCTCGCTGTCTCTATTTCCGCATTGCAAACAGGGTGCAACTGGCTGTGTGGTGGGTAAACGAGTGTTTCGCCAAAATTTAACGGATGACTCCATATAGGAGTGTGCTTCTGTGTACCTTGATCGAACGATCTTTTGCGAGCGAAATTCCTCATTGTTCAAGTCAATCTATACTCTTTTTTTGTTTCGAATGATTATCATTAGAGGTGCGTTAAAAATAATGTAACCTCAAAGATAAATATGAAACGTTCAAATTCTTTAGTTTTTTTATGAATTTTATTTCCCATAAAATTGATGTTAGGGGCAAATGTACAATAGATGGGCAGGACATGTGACATTTTAATTTGCTGAAATAATAAAATGTTGTACTAGTATCATTTTTAAGCTTCTTAATTCAGGGGAAGCAAATTTTATTTTTACAAAAACAATATAAAATCACTATAACACGTTTTTTAAAAATTGTTCATACACTGGTCACTATCTATTGGTTTGGTAAGCCTATCGGATTTATGATTCTGATAAATTTTTTCTGTACTACTTGTTAATCATAATAAAATAACTTTATTGATATTTGATTAAAAAGTCAAAAACTTCACCTTTGATTATATAGAAGTTAAAATATTTTTTTCATATTATAATACATACTTAAAGTCCATCACTATATTCAAGTTTTTGGAAAGCAGGCAAAGTTTTCTTAATTACAAGTGGCCCTTGTTTGGTTTCTTTAGTGCAGTACAAAATGACTTCGAAAAAGCTTTGAACTTCAAGACTTCTCTAGGAAATCGTAGTGCTTACTCTCTGTCCGTAAAGGTAGTTAAGAGAATTGTATTATATTACCAATGGCGTAATTCCTCAGAGCTCATTAAATTATTTTTTGTATCGGTTATGAACAGATTATTAAAAAATTAATTCGTTTTTAAACAAAATAAATAATTTTCAAATATTATTTTATTGTAGATTTGATAACTTGCATTTGAATTAAAACTAAATTTAAATAACGTCCTTAAATATATAACGTTGATCATAGAAATGTTTTATATAGATTCAATTACAGCGAAAACATACTTTAAACTTCACTTTTAACTAAAAGTTTAAATAAGCTTAGTAAAAAAAAAAGATGTGAGGACGGGTTGGTCAGAAAAAAGTTCAAAATTGTTCGGTTTTTATAAGCTTATACTTTAAGGTTTTTAGAATTTCAAAATTGAAGTCATTATTGACGACAAACTCATTAAAGTTACTTGGTAGAATAGAGTAAGGGGAAGGGGTTTATATGAAAATAAACTTAAATTGAACTTCATTAAGTTTCAAATATAAAAATTCAGAATTTGAAGACAAAATTTGTTTTCAGTAAAATTAACAAAATTTATATAGATAAACTCATAACTTAAAAACATGTTAATAATGAATATTAGTTTTCTTTAACATAGACAAGAATTCGTTACAAATAAAAGAAGTAAATTTTTATAGATGCGATAGCTAACACTTTTATTCTCAAAAAATAAAGCTCTACTAAAATTTTTTTTATTCACCGTCGCATCACATTTCGCAGCGCTTGAAACCACTCCGTTAGTCGCTCGGTCTGTAGATCATTTATTTAATTAGTACCATTTTTTCTATAAAAAAAAGGCTGCAAAAGCTACATGATGAGCAGGCATAGTAGGTGCACGCACTCGACGTGGTCATAATCGTCGCAGCCTCAATTTTTCATTCTCCTCCCTCTCTCTCAGCGTAGCGCAAACACGTTTTTTCTTTTAATTGAGTCAAACCATCATAGAGCGCACGTACGCGCATCCCTATACTTGTGTGTATACGTGGATGGGAAGAGAGAGGGATGAGGGGGAGAGCGAGTGGGGCATGGCTCGTGGATACTGCAGGCAGTCTCGTATTTCCGCTCTCGCCCGGAGCGAGTTCATCCCCCGGAAAAAGCGAGAGGGCAGAGGCGCGCGGGCGCATAGACGCGGAATGAGGGAAAAAGCGGAGGTGGAGGAGGATGAGGGGGGGGGGGGGAGAAGAGCGCGCACACGCGCGGCCTCAAATTTACCGGCTATCGCGAAGCTCGTCCGTGTACGCGTTCACGTCGACGTGTGTGTGTGCCGCTCGTCGGGGCTGGGGCTGGATGTACGTGACTAGCTGCTCTGCGAGCTCGTCGCGCGAGCGCGCCTAGCAGTCCCGTAAAAATCGTATTTTGGCGGGAAACAGCCTCGTCCTCCTTCTTCTCCTCTCTTGCCCCCTTCTTGCCTCCTTCTTTCTCCTCATTCTCTCCCGCGATAGCGTTTCTAGGTTGTATTTTCCCTTTCTATGACCCAATGCAGTTTTATCGGGTCAGAGACTGCCGCGCAAAGCGCGCATTTGCATTGCCGCCGCGCTACCCCCCACCCCCTCCCCCTTTCTACCCCCCTTCGTACGTGCACACGTGCGCGTTACGCGAGAAAAGCCCTTTCCTTTGAATGCTCAGCTATTTTTCTCATCCTACCTTCCAACGGAAGAATCGCGCGCCTATCTTTCTTTGTTTTATCAACTATTTTTCCTTCCTGCAACTATCATAGAAATGTGAATGTTTATTGGTATCAAAGCTTTTTGTTTTCTCTGAGTAGAGTGAGGATTTCTGATTATTTGAGAATTATTTAATGATTATGAATAATTTTTTATTTTTCATTTATCTCCCCTATTGCGAAGAATGTCATAGACTGTAAGTAGATAATTATAGTTTCGTAAGACATTGTCTTACTAGGCCCGGTGGATATCTACTTATCAACAAAAATTGAGGAAACGCTGATATTGTTTTGAATTCGGCGATCATCGTAATTCACATTTAAAAAAAAAAAGTAATTAAATTAAACGGATGGCTGGTGCAACTACTCAATAGTTGCTTGAGTTAGAAATATCAACGAAAAAAATATACAAAAATATTTTTTAGGTCAAATTCAGGTAAAAAATTTTTGCAGTCTAAATTATGTTACGATATTAGAAGAGTAAATATTCCAGTTTCCAAAGAAAAACAGTACCAAATAGTGCAGTAGTATTAGAATCTAATAATTTTCGATTCCCTTGCAAGCCTTTCACTAGAGCCTCTCCGACACCGCTGGCGTCGTAGCAGCGATCCGAAACGGCGCCAGTTGTAAACAGGTCTGATGGATGGATTGTTTTCGCGCTTTTCGAAAAACAGCGATCCTCCCACGGTAAAGCGAAAGAGCAAGAGAGTCGACCTTTCAGTCAGTTACGACGTCGCTTAGGAAAAGCCATAGAGAAGGGGAAATCACAGGCATGTTCACGCGCGGTCGGTAAGCCTAGGTAACCCGCCGTAGCAGCCCTACGTTCTGGATCCTTGTTTGTCTTGTGAAACTCCATTACCGGCGCAGTTTCCCAAATTTCCGTGCTCCGCGCTTTTGCTCAGTCGCCCAGGATAAGCGCACTGCAACGGAGTTTCTCACATTTTCCTACGAATTTCTTTCCATAGAAAAAGCAGCTTTGCCAAAATTTGGTCTATATTTAAACGCTACTTTCTTTAATTTATGACTTGAAGAATTAGAGCTTAAATTTCTGTAAACTAGTTAATATTTTCGGAATTTGCTTTACATTCTGAAAATTATGTATTTGTTTTAAAACTAATACGAAAACACTCATCGTGATTATTGAGATTATATGTTTTTTTTATATAAAACAACTAATTATGTTATTTTTATTTCATTATTTTATGTTACAAATGTATTTCTTCAATAATTTTATGTTTATTTTAAATTTTTATAGAAATTTAAATACTAAAAATGATACAAACATTAGCAAGTATAAAGTTTTTAATATAAATAATTTTACATATGCATTGCAAAAATTTTTGGTAAAAATGAAACAATCTAATTTTTAAAAAAAAGTTAGCAGTTTACAGACTTGCAATTTAACCTTATATTTAAGAAGCTAATAGTATACTTAATTTGTAATATTTTTCTTATTTGTTTTCGTTATGTTCACAAATTCCTTCCTAACATAATAATCTTCCGGACGCATCGTGGTTGTATGATGTAGTGATTTGCATACAAAAATATTATACGTACTAATTCAAGTTTATTTTTAAGAATTATAAGATAGTTTCAATTAATTTTTCTTTGATAGGTTATGTTAAAAATTAATAGGGACTATATCTAATCTAATTAATATAATTAATAACTCTTTGCTTTAAAAGCCAAAACAAAGTTGAAAAATTTTGGATTTAAAATAAATTATATATAAACGTATTAAAAAAAATATTAAAGTAACAGCTCTTGGACTGTTAAATTTTATGTTTTACGAGCGAGGCAAATTGGACAAGCCGAGCGCTTAATCAATAGATAAAACTTGTTAATTTTAACAGACGAGAAATTGAGTCGGTTACCAAACTGTACAATAGTATTTTATAGCATAAATAATTATATAAAATTTAAATGTATTAGTTTAATATCAAAAAAATACGCAGAATATATTTTCAAGGTATCGTCAGCGTTATCACTGCAAATGTAAATAAAAAAGATCTTATAGAAAATATATGATAAAATTAACTTTTAATAATTATTATAAATTTAAAGAAGGTTTAATCGTACAGAATGACTTTCATTTAACTAATCGTATGTTTTATGCATAAAACTACAGAAAGTAACTTTTAACAGAATGACTGCAATCAGGGAAATTCAGTAGAAATAGACGTGATATCACAGACAATAATTTTGGTATTTTATTTAGGTTTAAAATATACTGGAAATTTAATAATTATTCATTCATTATAAAAGCAATCAGTATCAGAAATAGTACAACTATAATAAGGTTATAGTTGTATTATTAATTATTCATAAATGCAGATTCAAAGAAATATATAAGTTTCTTAAGGCCGAAAGCAAAAGAGTCGGGTGTACAAAAAGCACTGTGAAGTTGCTATCGATTGTTTCTTAAGCTAAATGAAACGTACACGAGGAACCGGTTGCAATATATTCGATATATTTTTAGCCCACCTCAACCACCTTTAACGTTCTCTGAAATTCTCCCTTGCACAGCGCGAATCAGATAAGTATGAAACTTTAATAAATTTTAATCGAAACGTGATAAGTTTGACTATTGAATGTGCAACGATCAAAGTCAATCATAATCAACCTGTAGCCATGCATACCTTCTTCATGTGAAAGTTACACATAATATTAAAAAGATGAAGATGGACATAATAAGAGAAGAGAAAAAGCAAAGTAAGTGGAAGCAAAATAGGCATAATTAAATAGTTTAATTCTTTGAAAAGAAACTCGACAATATAAGCCAGCAATAAATGTCCTTTGTTTTTCAATTCTATTTTTTCCTGTCTGCTTTTCTCCTTTGCCGTTTGCTCGTTTTTGCCGGGAGTGCATGTATATATCTTCTCTCTTGCTCGCTCTTGGAAGCGGCAGAGATACAGAGGAGGAGGAGGAGGAGGAGGAGGAGGAGGAGAAAGAGAGAACGACTCTCGGGACAGCAGCGGCAGCAGCAGCAGCACAAGAGCCCGATCACGCGGCTCGCCATGAAAGAGCTGGAGAAAGAGAGAGAGAGACGGGCAGAAACGCCGAGGGAGATGGAGAATGCCAGAGACAAAAAGAAAGGAAGGATGGTTGAAGAGAGCGCGCGAGAGAGAGAGAGAGAGAGAGAGAGAGATCCTGAATCAAGGAGAAAGAAGGAGCGACGGTTAAAGAGAGAAAATAGACAAAGAGAGAGAACCGCTCTGTGCGCTGCAGAAGCAAGCGAGCAAGCAAGAGAGAGAGAGTGAGAGAGAGAGAGAGAGAGAGAGAGAGAGAGAGAATTGAAAAGGGCGGAGAGGAAGCGCGCGCGCGCGCAGAGACGGCAACGCCGCAACTTGCTCTGGGCCGGGCGTGCGGAGAAGCGGCAACGCAGCAGTGACTCAGCAAGCAACGTTGCTGCCTGCGAGCGGGCGAGAGCGCTATATAAGATATGGCCGTATAGCCGCGCGCGAGCGCGCGCTACGGGCCTTTTGCAACTCGGTTTTGTAACTCGATTCCATGCTGAATAACCTCCCACTTTGCCCGTCGAGCGAGCTGCACGAGCTCTCTCGCCTCTCTTGCGCTTTTGCGCCTGTCTAGCACTACGTTCTCCATCTCTCCATCTCTCTCTCTCTCTCTCTCCCCCCTCCCCTCTCTATCTTTCTGCGCCCAACTTATACGAGGGACGCGAGTCTTCGAATAATATGCGATTGCATTTTCTTGCATTATCTTTTTCAAAAGGGGAGAATAGATAAATTTTCTTGATGGCGAGGTAGGGACGAGAAAAAATACTTCGAAGGATATTTTTGAGATTTTCTCAAATCGTTTGTTCGCAATTTAAGAAGAATAAAGCACTTTTTACATAAATCTCTAAAACATTGTAAAGTATATCAACTATTTGCTGAGACCATTGTCATGCACTCCAAGAGAATAATTTATCTTTTTTCAAATAAATTTATCAAATAAATTACTCGTACACAGAAACATACAATAAAAACTTATGAGCTTATATTCTGCTTACAACAGTAAAATATGGAACCAGTTACAGGTTATGAATTTTGCGAAAATTAAGTTAGCCGTTGATTAATCTGCGGTAGGACTGTTTCCTTCTTTTTCTACCTTTCTCCCTAGTTTTTATATTTCTTCTTACATTTATTCAATACTAATTAATATCCTATTAGAAATTTTACTAATTTTTCTTTTTTTTTTTCAAGGTATAGTTAGAAATTTTTACATCATTTTCCAACTTAAATAAAACTAAATTTAATACTCAATTTAAATTTCTTATCCCTCTTTGATTATTTCTTTTGACTTGGGTGTTTAGCTTTAAAATTATTAAAATATATTTAAGTCCGAAAAATCAAATTATTAATGGGTTCAATAGATTATCTTATAACTTTTAAAAATTACTTTTAATCTATCTGAAAAGTTTCACGGCAATAATATGATATTCTGTAAATGCAACAAATAAATATAATTTTCATGGTTTCTGAAGCTATTTCTCAGAAAGTGCTTAATAAGCAATGTAAATGGTACATTCAAATCATAAATAAAATTTCCGAAAAGAATTGCATATAGCATATGAAAGTAGTTATAATTGCACGCAGATTGTAGCATCCATAATACGTTAGATATAAGCAAAAAATTATGAATTTTCTTCAACAAGTTTCTAGCTGAGCATATTTTTATTTCTAGCTGATTAATAGATTTAGATTATCCCTAGCGGGACTACAGTTGTTTTATATTATTAATTTATTAAATGTTATAGTTCATTTTGCTTCGTAATAAATTATAAGAACTCGAGTTTGAAATGTTTTTCGAGTCGTAACGGTTTCTTTCAAAAATAGAATATCGACATTTCAGTTTGAAAATAGTTTGATCGATATTTGAATTGGCGATAGATTAATTTTCGAGTTATCTACGATATTGGATATCCTGAAAAATGTTTTGTTTAAGAGATATATTTACTTTTAGGCTGATATATCTAATCATAATAAATATTATTGATTGTATGTACATATTTTTTTATAAATTAAGTATAATTTGCGTACAATTAAGTATCACATTTGATATTTTTTATCGGGAACTTATTTCTATTTTAAAACGTTTTATTAAGTAAATAAATGCACTGTATAGAAAAAAATGTTTATTCTAAAAAAATAGAAAGCGATGTCTAGAATGCAATCCATCAATTTTTATTGTGTAATTAGCTCATAAAATTATAATATTTTCATACTTTTTAATATATTCCAGAAAAGTGAAAACTATATTTGAATATTCTGTTTACATTATCAATCCCCAATTTCATTACATTTAATTTCTTCCAATAAGCCATTAAAATTGTCATTTGATATAGTGACATTTCATTGCACATTTCGACTAATTATGATCCCCTTTCTGATTAATTTGAAACGCATTACAAGTGCTTTCATTAAAACGTTAATTTTACTGGCTGCAACAGTATGGCAAATGTAATTATTATATCATATACTGACAAAAGAAATTTGAATACACGTATTACTTTTATTGTAATAGTTAAATATGTTTCACAATTGTTGTATTACGACAATAATAGTTTTTAAACTATAAAGTATATATAATAATTTTTATTGTACTGTTCAGATAAAATTAATAAAATAAATCGGTGTTTTTAAAATTTTCTTTTCATAAAAAAATTATTGAAAAACTGTAAATTTTTCATAAATAAAGATTAATTAAAAATCTTATAGTCCCAAGCTTTGACTATTTTTAGAGCGACAATTCACTTTTTAGAAGCTACTTTTTATGTCTTTGCAAAAGTAAGTAAAATTTTTACTATTTTTACATTTGAAACATAAAAATTTGGAATTTGCTTCAGATAATTGTACAAGTATCTTTTAAAATAAGTTGAGTTTTTTCAATTTAAACGGTAACTAACGCGCTCGTGGGCAAGGATGTTGATGTAGAAAATCGAATTTTATAAAAAGCGCTGTGTGCTGCCTTTTTCCTTGAGTTCACCCATGTGCCCTACACATCGCCTAGCCTTTCGAATTTTCTTTCACGTAGTTGAATTGCAAGTTTCAAAAAAACACTTTTGAAAAAAAACATGATTTAGCATTTGCGTTAATTACTGGTAAAACAGTTGAAACACAAACATTCTAAAACATCAAGAATAATAGTATATTATGCACTTAGGGAGGTAAACTATTGGTGAATCCATAGTACATGTAAATGGCCAAACACGTGCTAGGGGGTCATCATTTCACCTTCAGAGAAGACAAATTGTAAAAATCGTTTTAAAAGACTTATATTATTTTAAAAATAAATAAAAATTTTAAAGAGGTAGTAATAAGAAAAATATATGGAAACTATTTGTTAACGGAATGTCAGAGCCGTGCGACACGCGTTCTCGACTATATTTCCAGGTTTTTGTTGAAATTATGAGTTTTATGGTGAATCTTATGGATTCATTGACTCCGAAATAGTAATAGATATGGGGTTAGCTCAAAAAATTATATTAACCCTTTCACGCATTGTCCTTGGAGGACGAAAATGGCCCCCAATTTTAAGAGGTCGCTGCAGTATACAAATAAAAAATAATAAATATATTGAGTTCATATGCTTCGTAACAACAATAGCTAGTGAGCTCAGCTCATAAAATTATAATAAAAATACAGTCTTTACATATAAACAAAATTAGTGCACGCGTTATGCGGCTATGGCATCCTAGGATTAAAACGCCTTGTATATTAGGCACGTTATTCCCAAGCGATTGTCTTGCATACTTGCTATTAGGGTGCTGTCGTGACCTCGAGTATATTGCATTACATTGTACTTTTTTATCTTTTGTATCCAAAAACAACTTTTAAAAAAATGTACATGTTATACAATTTTTAAACAATTACGTGAACTACATGTGATTCTCTTTATATAAATAGCAAACTCACACTCATAACAATAATAAGTTGATACCCATACAAGAAAAAAAAAGAACGTGGAAAATTACTCTCTTGCTATGCCCATTAGTAACCAAATCGCAAAAAAAAAGAATTCAGATGCAACGTTTTATAGTTTGACATGTACAGTGCGAAAAAATATTGTGATCCTTTTTTATGAGTTCTACTCTTTCTATTACCAATGTTTCTGTTTTAATGGATTATTCGTTTTTTTTTATATCTCGATGAAGTTCAACTTCAGTTTTTGACCGTCTGTTTTAATTTTTCGACGATTTTATGGAAAAACAATACTTTTCATTCATATTTACTGAGCGATCGCGACAGCAAATATGAATGAAAAGTGAAAAATCTGATCGCTAATAAAAAGCATTCGAAATATATATATATATATAAGAATTCGTTTTATGTAATAAAATTCGATTTTATTTGTGTATTCTGCAATCATTTAATATTACAATATTTAAAAATCTATAGTAACAGTTAAATAATTTAATTGAATAAATTAAGTATAAACAGAGAAAACAGTGACGTTTTTCTAATTATCATAAAACAGACGAAATTACAACTTTTTTATTCCCGAGTCAGAATGAAAATAGGTATTTTCGACAGAGGAATATGAGAAAAATATTTTTAAATCTTTATTATTACTTCTTTAAAAACCTTCACAGAACCATTATTGCTTTATTTTGATATTTTTTGTAAGCAAACATTCTGTGAAGAAAAATAGACTTGAACCTATCATTTATTATTTAATGACTACTATGTATAGTACTTAATGAAATTTTGAAATTGATTAACATTATAAAATTTATTAAAAATTTTAAAATGTACTAAATATTTACATAATAATTATTATATAATAATTTATTAATTTTTATTTCCACGCGCAAAGTGGAAGAAGAAGCAACAGAATGTTGTAAGAATAGCAGAGCTCTTGAAACAGAAGGTAGCTGCAGTATCGGCGATACATCATATGGGACGTCGCGAAAATAGTGCTGCGGATTCGCGAGGGGGAAGAAACTGTTACCGACCGCGATTCACGTCACACACGCGCATTGTGCACATCAGGGAAAGTTCGTTTAAAGGTCTCCGCGCTGACATATACACGCTATTGTCAATCTTTTGATTCACATTTTATCGCAAATTCGAGACGAGAAGATGGTAAATCAAAAATTGAATTTAGCATATAAACAAAGGAATCTAATTAATTTTTTATCACTTTATTTTTTTAATACAAAAAAAAAAATAATAAAAGATTAAAATAGCCTTTTAACGCATTTCAGACAATAAATCTCTATTTATATAGATTTATTATTGATAATAATTACATAAGATGTCTTAAGAAGGTTTAAAGAATATTTTAAACATAGTAAATTGACAGATGAACTTGTGTTGTATAAAATCAATATTTTATGTCAATACAAACTTTTCATTCTTTTAGATCAAAGAATAGAACTATGAAAGATTTTTTTAAACAAGTGATCTAGTAATTATAGTTATACACCAGAGCAAATATTTTTAAATAATTTGTTTTTAAAAAAGTACCTGTGCAATATTTTACATTTTTTTTATTTATTAATTTTACGTTTTAAAAAAATATTTGATAAAACAGTCTAATTAATATAATAATTTTATTATATCTGATCAAAAAGTATTTGAATATTACAATAATATTTATTAAGTTTTGAATTCAAGAAAATATATTTTTACTTTATTATGATATTCATTTTAAGCTTAATTAATTTTTTTGTGCTTCTCTAATACTTTTATCGATAATTTTCAGCGGCGGCTGTCCCTACTTTGTGCGCTTATTAAATAAATACTTTTATACAATAGTTTGAGAAATCTGTATGTAGTTTAATTTGTATTATATCTTTTAACTATCAGTATTATATCACCAATTATTTATATTTTATTTAAGTTCTGATTATATAAAAGTTTTATTTATGGATGTCCTACTGTAAGAAAATGTAATATGTATATAGACTATAAGAAGAATATTTTTACAGATAACTTACTTTACTTTTAGGAAATCTTTGATTTTGTAAAATTTTTAAATTCATTAGCTTCATAAAAAATTAGCCCTTTGTCCTTTTTAACACTCGAATAGCTTTCAATGCATCGAACTCAAGTCTTCGCCAAGTCGAAGAGCAACAGCTGTATCTGCATTTGTGGCTGCCTCCGAAGAACGATGTCTTAGCAGGCCACGTGTAGGCCCGGACAGTTTGGCCTGTCAAGAGGCCGCCCCTGTCTGTAGGGCTAAGCAGCCGGCTATCCGGCAGCTGCAGATGCTCGAACTGAACTCTGCCATTTTTTTCTGAATGTATAGTGGCCAAAGGAAGTATCTTTTAGAATAGTTTTAAAATCCTTCAATGAAAATGGCTAAAACATCAAAAGTATCAAAAATTATCCAATAACGTTCCATTATTTGAAAACACTCTAAAATATTTCTCTTGATTAGAGAACGCCGTTACCTTGTTAAAAATGGGTGGAGAAATAATTGCTGAAATAGTCTAAAAAGTTTAATAGCGTATGATGATTCTATTGTTCGCGTGGTGAGTTATTCTTTCATCAAGTCTAAAAAGTTGTTGAAATATGGCTATTTCATTATCACGAGAACTAATGAAGATAATTTAATTTTCTATCATAACTATAACAATATTGTTATTCTAGAAAGAATACTTTACTAAGAGCAAAAAATAATAATTTATTTGACGAAAAGCAAAGTCAAGTCTACATACAACGTATATAGCAAGTTACTCTTCACTATTTTGCAAACACACGGAAATCTCATAGACGGATGGTCAGGAATCGTGTGATCGGTAATAACATAGTCTCTTTAAACGACTCGGAGCTGTGATATTAATGCGCCCACTCAGGAGGTCAGTCAACTGAGGCGCGTGCGATTCTCCGTCTATAACGTGTAACCCTCATCAGGCTCTCGCGCGGGAGAGAGAGAGAGAGAGAGTTCAAAGTGGCGTTGCGCAATAGCGCGCGGCGCCGGCTGCGGCACGCGCTCGTTCCTTTTGTAGCCGGCAATTTTCTTGGGAATACGAGCCCATTATACGCGAGCCTCGACCGCGGTAATTGTCCTATCGACAATGTATGTTTATCCTACTTTTTCTCTCGCCTTCCCCCTCCTCCCTCTCCCTCTCAGTTCATGCAGATGCAAGACTAAAAATAGATTTCAGTCCTGCTATCAAGAAAGGATGCGCCTAAATTATTTTCATCGGTTCTTAACATTGCGCTCTTATCATTTACTTTATATTATTGAAATTTCTCATAAATTATTACATTATAAGATCGCGAATAATTTTAACTCGAAATAACAATCGTTTTTAAGAACAGACATCAATTGTATTTTAATAGACTTTTTGTATACTCAAAGATGAAATAACATTAGATATTATTCAGAAAAATGAGTTGGAGAATATAATGACTTATGGACCATTTTCTTGCGTGCATTACGTATTGAAGACAGTTATATCACTGCGCCTTGAAAGAAAGAATCTTAAAAAATGTGCGAGGTCGAATGCATAATTCACAATGCTTTGAAAATCAAGTTCATGCACAATTTATGCTAGATTCAATCTCGCTGATCTGTTCGTACATATGAGGTTTGTATCTCGGCGATACAAATCTCATGATTGAAAAATAAAACAACTTATTTTAAAAGGTAGATGTCATAGTTATTATATAAAAGAATATTATAATTTAATTTTTCAAAAATTTTATCATACAGTTTATTCAAAATTGTTTGCATTAATTGAGAATCGATAATCTAGAGTTTATCATTAGTCGGTTTGCTTGCAGAAAGGAATTACTTTAAGATATTCCTTTTAATTCCAAACGAAACCGTAAGCATACTTAAGAGAGTAAACAAGAGATACTTAAATAATCTAGAAGCACATACTGTTTTCTTCGTGGTAAAAATAGGTACAATATTCTTACAAAGCAACCAAAATAAGTACAAGTCCGTGCTCTCACGGGGAAGTAAAACCGCAACGCTTCTTCCTGTTACGTCACGCATGCCAACGCATAACAGTACAGTATGCGTCGTGTACGAGCTGCTTAACTCTCAGTGGCTCACATGGTCAAGCATGAAATTTAAACCGAGATTTCATTTATTTTAAATTTATCAAAAATTTATGTGGTATAATTTTAATTGGAATAAAAATTGTTAATTCAAATGAAAGTATTCACCAATTTCGGCAGACAAGAAAAGCTTAAACCGATATACTCTATGAAAAGATTTACGTTATTAATAGTCTTTATTAATTCCGAATTATTAATATCTAAAAAAAAATATTAATATTTTTTTAACAATGTTTGCCGTATATTTTTTTTTTTTAACATTTTAAGCAGTAAAATCCACTTGCTCACTATTTCTTTTTCGTATTTGCTTGGCTGATATTTTTTTACTTTTTTTTTTTCTTCATACCGACAATAAATTATTAATTTTCCCATGCTGACAGACGTCTCAACATCCAACATCTACGAACACGCTGGTGTTCTCTCGTTTCGTGCTTTCTTCTTTTATCAGCTATATTAAGGTCGCTGGATACGGAGATTAAAAAAAACACTACCCCAATGATTGCCGAGCAACGGCAACAGCTATTTTCACTGCGTCCAGAAGACAAATGCGTTTTAAATTTAAATGAAAATTAATTAAAAGTTTATGAATTTTAATAAATAAGCCTGTTTTGTTTAGAGATACTTATTTGGATTTTTTAGTAGAGCTCAAGTTTTTCTGATACAAGAAAAAATGTGTTTTATATATGACTAAATGAATGAAATCCCAGCAAATTTTATCTAATTATTTAAATTACATATCTACGATATTATCGTTTAAGTAATGAACTGTAATCCAAGAGTTTATTAATTTGTATAGGTTTTCTTGTAAGTTCTGATACTTTGTTATTAAAAAAATTGTTAGTTCGTTTTTCTATAATAAACAAAGTATTTTACTATACATATCAAATTAAGAAAAAGAATAGGTATAGTTTATTTAAAAGAACTTTATTTTAAAAATTTTTCAAACTGCACAGTTAGGAAATTTACTCCTATTTTGAACTTGCAAAACTGAAGCATGGACAATAACATTGAAATCATGTTAAATGTATAAATTACAAACTATATATTTATCTCGATTAATATAAGGCGACATTGTCCAAATACGACATAAATATTGTTAAACAAGATGACATAGATGAAGCTACAGTAAATGTCGAAGTATAATTTCTTCGAAATGTGTAATCTCTATAAAAATGAAATAAAAAAATATAAGAGAGTGAAAAAATAGTTGAAAAAGGAAAGTTAAAAAGAGTATAGAAATGTTAAATGAATAGTTTATAAGTTGAGTTGAGCGCAGAGAAGATTCATGTACAGAGCGGTGCTTGGAAGTTGGTAAAGAAGAAATTCAGTCGATATCGCGCAAGCAAACGAAAAGTAAGTTGGCCCGATGCTCTCGCGAGGCGTGCAGGCACGCGAAAAGATCTCGGGGGGAAAAGAAAAAGGCAAACGAGAGCGAGAGCTTGGTAAGAAGGGGGGGAGTGGGGAAAGAACGCGGCGAGCGAATGCAAACTTGGAAGATCAACATTCTTATTCTCGTGTACCTCCGGAATCTCAAGTGTCGGGTGGGGAAATGCGCCCTCGAAGCGGAGTAGTAGTCGCCGAGGTTTCTCTCTCTCTCTCTCTCTCTTGCTCTGTCGAAGGAGCAAGCAGCTAACCTTGACATTGATCCGGAGAGGAAGACGGAGAGAATTCGCGCTTGCACATTCCGCAAGAGGCAACTTACAAAGTGGCGTCCGCAAGCTGGAAAAAGACGGATGCAGAGGCGAGAGGGGAAGCAGGGCAATAAATGTAGAGAGTGAGCGAGCGAGAGAGGGCTAGAAGGAGGTAAGTAGGTACGTGTGCAAGCGACGGCAAGTTCGGCCCCGAGGAAAAGGCTGGCAGAGCCACCCCCGCTACCTCTATATACGTATGTATATGTATGTAGGGGCTTGGGAGCGCGCGCGCGCGCTCAGCGAAGAAGCCTGCCGAGAGGCAGCCGCCCGGCTCGTTTCGGCTTCGCTCGTCTCGCTCGCTGATATACCTAGAGAGAGAGACGGAGCGTTATGGCCCCGGCCTCTCCAGAGTATACGTACACGTACGTGTGTACCTGTTGCTCTTATGTTCCCTTGTTCTACGTCTCTCAGGCACCACTTTGGCTCTTTGCTGTCCTCTCCTTCTCTCGCCTCGCCTTGCCTCGCCGCAGCTTCCCCTACTCCCGCACCTTGAGGAGCTTCAATGAGAAAGCAAGATGGATCCTCAGATACACAGGGAGAGGGATGCAAGCTCTACACATGTTTCTCCTACGAGCACGCGGCACTCTGGCTCGCCAATGATCAGGCTCATATCCGTCTTTTGCTTCTTTTAAGACATCCCATCGCATAAGAATTTCATTCGTAAGTTTCAGCTGATTTTGGAATTTTAAACATCAACCACTGAAATATTTGCTTGGATTGATGAAACTAAATAAGATCCTATTTTTTAGTATTTTACCAAGTTATAATGTCCAGGCAGTTGAGCTAAACGCAGAAGGTTGGAGTTTTCATCCTGAGCTCGTAGCTCGTGAGTCTGAGAGCGTGAAGCGAAACACACAAGTCGAGTCTGTGAAGGAGCACGTGGGCGCATTAATCCGCTCTTGCTCGCGCGCGGCGTTTTACACGTTTACGGTCTATATCCCCTTAGCTATATAACGCGTGCACCTACGCGCGCTTGCCGCCGGCTCCATTCATAAACCTTCTCCCCCGGGCGCGCCACCACGCGCCCCTATTATATAACCGCTCGCTCTCGCTCTCTCTCTCTCTCTCTCGCCTCTGCGCCGCTGCCCGGCTAATGTGGGTTACCGAGACAACCCGTCTCTCTCTCTCTCTCTCTTCCACCCTCTTAACGACCGACGCGCGCGACACAACACTTTCAAGGTCGTGGCGTGCTCGATAGACTCAGCGCCGATCATATCTTGCCCGCACCGGGATGAGATTCCTCAGGCACAG